>OMLM01010823.1:55749-67401 GCA_900302695.1 Helostoma temminkii
GATAAGGGGGGAGGTTATGGAGAGGAAGCTTTTGCATGCCACATGTGAACTTGAGACAATGTATCTTCAGCACTGAAAGGAGCAGAATTGATGGATGGATAAGGAGAGAAACAATGGAGGAGATAGAAGTAGAGAGAGGAGAAACAGAGGGAGAGTGATGCATGACCCCCAATTTCTCAAGCCTTTGTAATAAAAGGCTGCTGGGTGCTGCTCTCTGTCTCTGTCACATTAAAAGTAAATAAGACTAATAGCATGATGCCAAAACTCCACAGGGCTAGACTGCCCCAAAATGAAATGTGTGCAGTTATATTGTTGTAAGGTAGGTTGCCTCCTACCCAAATACATCGGGGCTCATTATGCATTCATGTGCTGTGAGCATAATGAACCACTCAAATGTCCTCCCTGGGACGGTCACTGAAGCCTAGGATTTTAGGGGACTTGGGAACTGTGATGTAGTTCCATCACACTGGACTGGAAACTTTTTAACTTATGTTGTGACTAATTTATCAAAAGTGAGTGAGAAGACGTTCCTTCCTGCAACTGTCAGGTGAACCTCCTCTAAGATTTGATTGAGATGGCCTCCACCAGGAAAAAAAGTGTCCATGCTCAAGCTGTTGACATTACTGTTTTTTTTTTTCTTTTTCAGATTTTCCAGAAGAAACATTATATCCTACATTATATTCACAGTCCAAACATAGAAGAGCCTTTGTAATTCTTCTAACCCCCAAAAAGTCTTTGGAGTGGTTTGTAGTTTGGCAACTGGATGTTTTTCTCCAGTTTTGGAAGCTTGTTTTATTCCCTAAAATGTCAGCTTGTCATGAGAGTTTGCTATTTGTCAACAGCAGCATTGCACAGATGTGGGATCATTAGGTTTTGATCATAAAACGGTTCACATAACCCACAGAAAGTATGTAAGAATATTTTATGCTTTGGTTACTAAATAAAATTATAAAATCATCAGGAAGATTAACATTACTCTAAATATCCTTTTACACTATGCATTCAAGATGGGATTATTGTACCAATATGCCACCTCTCTCTAACACTCTCTGTCCTGTTCAGAAAGGCACGGAAGTCATTCTTGACAGCTACAAGAGCTAGTAAAATTTGGCATAAAACATAAAGGTAAATGTGGGTTGGGGTGAAGGGCTGTTTTGATTAAGTTTTATTAGCGGTCACTTAGGCTCTTCTCAGTAATACATAGTTTATCCGGGTTAGGGAGATGAGGGACAGAACACTGGTCAGCTTATTGAAGTTCAGTGAAGAAGAAGGGTCAACTTAACTGCAGTGTATTAATACCAAAGGTATCAAAGTCACCAAAGAGTTAATCGACTACAATAATAATCTATGCATATTAATATTTGACATCCAGACCAATTGTAATATGTAGTATATAAAGCCAAAAGCTTATCTAGAGAGGTGGGATTGGTCAACATGCACAACTTTCCACAGGAGACAAACATGAAGTCCAGTGTGAGATACTGGCCTCTTTAAAGCTGCCTCTCTGATGCAGCTTTACCGCACCCATCAGTTGCCTTACAGTGCTGTACACAAAGTACCAAGCTGGTGTGGAGGGTCTATGCTGACCCTTCCGTAAGATGCAGTGAGAAGTAGTGTCAGAGACGAGACGAGTTTGTCCCACTGACTGAGTAAAACAGGTGAAGCTGTATTTGGAGTTAGATTGAAGAAAGATTTGGTGACTTTTTACTGTCAGACCGGCAAGTAGGGTTGTTTCTCCCAGAAGACTCTCCCACATATACAGTGCAGAAACAGCATTTATTACATGTTTTGAATTTAGGTGGTTGTCATACATTGTGTTTAGTATGTTGATGATTGTGGTTGAATCTGACCTTGTTTGAGCTAAGTTAAGTGATCAGACATAAAATTCAATACAATTTACAAGAGTGGCTAAACAAGGGCAGCAGAAGGTGGTCAGTTTTTAGTCACACAGCCCAAACAGAACCCAGTCTTTAACTTTATCCAATGATTCCTTCCTACTCCAAAGCTGCACATTGTACATCATAAGAATTGAACTCTCCAGTAAAGTGTTGAAGGTGATGTATGTATGTCATGTATGACATGCGCGCTATACTGTATGTGACATTGAATGTCACACAGCTAAAACTGTAGTCTAGGGGATAATTTAAAGAGGGGACCACCTTCTCACCCACCTTGTGTTGCAACAAATGTTACTTTAAGTTAAGTATCTTTTCACTAAAACATACATAACCCAGAATATTATTTTCTTCTCTGACAGTCTTCTGCATTCCAGACCATCATAGAGTTCTGGCAAGCAGAGGCTGCTCACTGCTGTCTAGGGACAGGCTGCTCTTACTGACAGTTGTTACTCGTTTGTGTTAAGTTATGTGCTGGCTTTGTTGTCTGTTGTCTCTCCTACACAAATCAAACAATGCCAATATTAATCATATTTGGGTGTGTAATGTACATGAGTGTAATGGTTAGTACCAATGACTCACAGCAACCTGAGTATAAATGTTCTCTCCATGCCTATGTGGGTCTCCTACTACTCCTACATATAGTTAGGCGAATTGGTGACCCTGGCAACCTGTCTAGGGTGTACCCTGCTTCTTGCCCAATGACAGAGGAAAAGTGGGTGGGACACATAGATGGAATCATATTTTTAACATTCATACTGTGTATGAATTGTTTCAGAGGGCCCTGCAAAAATATATCACCTTGCCAATACTTGCCAGAAAACTATGATTCATAAGGGTCATTTTTACCAGTGAATGACAAATGACTTATTTTGTCTTTTAAGTTTAAAGAACCTGTTGATGTTGATATAGATATGTGACTCAAAGGTAAGTAATTCTCTTTTGGAAGACCAGAGGCTGAGCCCATTTTAGTTCAGTGACTATGTACATTTTATGTAGACAGAATTGTGATTTCTCATACATATGATTGTACTTGTTTTAACTTCTTTCTCTTGAGCTTCATTTTCTCCAGCTGGCTGAGCTAAGTGACAGTTTATTCACTTCGATACTTGGGTAAATGCTGCTGGGATGATTAAGAAAAAGGGGTTAGAATGAGTTGAAGCCGGAGAGTTGGTAAATACAGCAGCATTTTGATCGTGGCAGGTTGATTACTGTGGCTAAGAGGGGTATGGAAAATAATAGTTTAAAATTATGGTTACATTTTGGCTTTTTGTGTGAAACTTGTTATTCCTTCAAAAGTTCATTACAGCAAGTAGAGTATGGTGTTTCATCGTATTCCATACCTCAGTATGCATATTGGTCTAAATGTCACAGGGTATACATGTGATTTCTCTCTGGGATCATACGGTTAATGCAGGAGGGAGGTTATGTACGGTATCTGCAATGTCCATACACACCTTCCAGAGCTGCATTATTAATGTCCTAACTCTGGGCTAGAGCCAAGATTACTCTATATAGTGTACTCATTTTTTTTGCTTTGCATTTTCATCATTGTAAAACAAAAAGGTAATGTCAAAAACCATTAAATGCCAGCTTTCTTCATTTGTGAACTGACGTTTATGAGCACAGCACCCACTTTCCCAGCATGCTGCATGTTCTGTAATATAGAAAAAAACTTCTTAAAGTGAAAGTCAGCAACATGTTGCAATAACTTTTTTTTTCCCAATTTGGATTCAGGCATGCCAGACAAGCACATCTTTCACACAGTTTGTATTTAAAGGATTGATCTGGTTTGTACCTGAAGCTCTTGTAGGTTGTTATTAATAACTGTGCTCACACAGCTTAGGTACTATGACCACAGTCATAGTATGGGTGGATGTGTGTAAGTATACACATAATTACATGTGCAAAGTCGAAGAAAATGTGTTAATGCTGTTTAAGTTGCTGCTAATGTGCTAAATCAGGAGTGTAGTTTAGACATAACCTTTAACATAGTAATGTCCTGGTTGCTGAACATGTGAACATGGCAGATGATATGACAGATAAATTTTAAAACTTTATTCCCAGAGTTTTAGTCAGCTCTAAACACTGGTTTTCATGCTAATGTCAGCTAAACATTTACCAAGTCACTAACCTGGTGTGAAAAAGACTCCAGTGCTCCAATTTCCCACAGAAAAGCTGTGTGTGTGTGTGTTTGTGCACATGTGTATGACACTAACTAGTTCCCTCCTGAGCAGTATGTTTTATTTAACAGCCAGACCACAGTGCCGTTGACACTAACAGCCATAAACAACCGTGGTGCAAAAATGCAAGGCTCAGCCAGAGCTACATTACTCCTGACTAGCACCACACAGATGTAATGCAGAACATTATTTTACAGTGGCTTTGTCTGCAACATACTGTACATACGGCATCATATCTACCAGTAGGTCTATTTTAGCTGCATGGATTAGCGTTAAACCCATTAAAGTAAAGGTCCTTGTACATAGGAGTCAAAGACAGTAAAAAATTTCCATTATTTTGGAGATGGCCATCTGGAGCAGCAGTGGAGATTTCCCTGGGGACTGGTCAAGCTGTAAGCGGTGACTCCAGACATCGATACTGAAACCAGGATTTTAGCTCACCACCTCCTTCTCTACTAACAGGATCAGCTGTGTTGCTGCTAGACAGCAGGAGCTGGGTGTCGAAAAAATCATATGGCACAGAAATGGATTTACAAGACTTTTCTGAAAAAAATGACATAAGATGTGCATTGTACTACATTACTGTATAAATCACAAATAACTTCCAGTTGCCCTGTTGAGTTTAAATGGACAGACAGTAGTGGAAGTAAATGATGCATCATTTATGCTAAGTCAAGCAACACTGGTTATTGAAGCTGTAAATTAAACTCCTGTGATATATTTTCAAAGCTGAGCATTGGGATGCTTCATCTGGCAACCAGAGTTCTGGCTAATATCACTGACAAAACCACTCAGTTGGCTAGGTTGAGCTGGTTCCACCACTTGGTAGGGTGCCAGACACGTACCGAGATTAACTGAACTGAAGTCTTTTTTTCTTGTTTTCGTTTTTTTCTGGGCCTGGAATAAGGTTGTCTCATTGGGTGTGCCCAGAATGCCTGAAAGCACCAAAATGGAAGCTCTTGTGTTCATGAAAGTCACAAGCAGAAGCAGGCACAAGAGTAAATGCAAAGAATGTCTCTTACTCTAGTTACAGAAGTTCAGGACGGCTCTGAGCAGTGGCCTCGGGACTCCCACAGAAGGCTGGCTGGGCAAACTGTAAAATTCTACAGGGTTTTAGCTTCCCCAGTGAGCTTTGTCAGAGGGATGGGGAAATCTTCACTGAGTCTTCCAGTTATTCCTTCTGCACATAGGGGCATTAGTCACGTACAGAAGATCTTCAGTGTACCTACCACCAAATTCTTTAAAATTAATTTTTCAATCGAGAACACTTTTGCCACATTTCTCTTACATGCACCTTGTTACATCAATTAATCTCACCAAATAATAAATGTAATTTGTCAATCTTACAAATTGTGCATTTGGTTCATTGTGTTATGATACAGCAACTAGGTTACAGAACTTAAGTGCACAAGGCTAAAACAAAGACAAAAACACACACATACAAAATGTTGAGAGACTGTGAGGAGAGTCAGACAATAGGACATAATTGGCGACTCTGAAATGGTTCTGTTTTTGAAAACTGAATAAACAGCAGAGTAATATTTCCAAGGTAAAATATGCAGGCAAACATGGGACACACAACAAATGTCTTTCACTATTTCAAAAGGTACCAATTTCTAACATTTTGTCCCATTTATCACAAAGCCAAAGTCAGTACTGGTGCTCCCAAACTGCTAGCAATAGCACCGGCTCACTAAAAATCCCCTTGTGATAGCATTAGTTTAAACCCCAGCAGCAAACATTCCCATCTGATGTTCTCATTACTGCATATGATAAGTGCTGAAAAAGAACTGGGGATACAGCAAGTGAAATTTCATTTTTTTATGGTTAGAAACATGATGCCAGCTAAAACTTTTAAAAAAGTTATAAAGGCTCAGGAACCTTTCTCAAACACTGCTGCCTCATCTTTATGCAGAATTTCTCTTTATGCATGGAAAGTGAAAGATTAGATTTATATCAGACTTTATATTAGACTTTTTAGTCACTAGCGGCATGTATTTTAGCTGCTGAGTAGACTCTAACATTAGTTACCAGTACCCATAGAGCTTTACTCACATATTTCAGTGTTTCTCAGTTTGCCTTGTGTACACATGGCGTGTACTAAGAATGCTCTTCTTTTTCGTTCATTCATTCATTTTCTATACTGCTTAGTCCCCGTAGGGGTCATGGGTGTGCTGGAGCCTATCCCAGCTGTCATACGGGTGAGAGGCAGGGTACACCCTGGACAGGTCGCCAGTCTATTGCAGGGCCACATATAGACAAACAACCATTCACACACTCACTCACAAAAATTAACTTTTTAGTAATTTTATATGCGTCTTTGCTCTATGTAGACATACAGCAGGACTACCTGTTCCAGAATGGTCCAATTAGGATTTTTCCCATTGTTGATGTTAAAACAGGGATGCATCACAGAAGGCACTGGCCAATCACTGTCAACCACAACCTCTGCCAAGTGCTTCACTGTCTGTGAGCGATTTCTTCCTATAGCAGTCTTACTATACAAACATTGGAAAACGGTATTGGTACTGTCCAGTGCATGCTGCTAGCTGTTGTAGGTATGACCAAAAGACTCCTATCCTCTCAGGATTTATTAGTTTTTTGTTAAACCTGTCATCACAGAGGTGGACATTTAGCAGATACACAGCAATGTCATTTTACTTTACCAGTGAGGGCAATTCAGTACCTCGCTGCTGGATTAACTTGAAGACAGGAGCTCAAAGATGGACTAATTCTGTCATGGTCTTCATGCCCATAATTGGTCTGATTGTTTGCATCTTTGCTCTGTATCTCTCACTCTCCCCGTCTCCTGATTATGTCAGGAGGAGTGGAAAAAACACTGGAGTAGGGGTGGGGCTATTTGTCGCAGTAATTTCATTTATGTAACGTGTGTCAATGCGTAGCATGTAGGAAGATGGTTATGTGTAGAGCATAGAAAAAATGAAAAACAAAACAAAAACAACCACGATCATCTTAAGCATGAGAGTATTTTAAGCAGAGACCAAACAACATGGTGCTCTGTGAGCTCTGCAAATTAGAAATCATAACAGTACAGTACCACCGTTGTGCAGGTGTTAGACACCAAAGCAAAGACAGTGTGCATCTGCTGTCGACCCTCTTTGCTTTCTAAATGTAGCTGCAGAAAGCCATGGCGTTTTACTTGAGTTGCTCACATCACTTCCAAATGGTCCATTAGTTAAGACTGATCACTTTTATTAAGTTTGCTCAGGGAGAGAAATAACACAGTAGTGAAAGTGAATGTCTGATTGGGAAAAATGTCCTATGCATTCATGAGCAGGAAGGGTTTCGCTTTAAGAGTCAGCATTTTCTCTGGGATATTTGCACATTCAAGACTATTCTTACATTAAGGTGACATCACTATTATCCTTGAGCTAAACAAAAGTGAAGGGTTTGGTTTGGCTTGTGCTCATTCAGTTATGAAACTACTGGACGACATTAAAGGACTGATTGTGCACTTAAAGCTTCTCTACACAGTGGTTTTCCATCAATGCAACAGTAGCTAACAGTAAGATAGGTTTAGTAACCAGCCATCAGAAAAACTGGAAAATTTTAGCTTTATCCCAATCAGCCAATCAATACTCGTCAGTATTGTTTATGGTCTGTATGCTCTCACAAAATTAGATTTGGTTGTTTTTTTTATTTTCCTGTTTAATAGCTTTAGGTAGTGTTTGCTTCTTCCTTCCTTCTCCTGTCAACTCAAATTATTGGAGGTGGCCTCGACATCAGGAGGGTACATAATGAGGTAATGAGTAAGAGGCTCTCAACTGCTTACAGTGGTGCTACAGCAATATTGTATTTTATGTTGTACAGCTTGCAAAAATACCATTTTCAACACCAGTGTTTCAAACAAAGCCAACCTTCATCAAGACAAAAACTTTTTGTTTTCATTTGTTTCCAAAGGTTTGTTATAAACAAACTCTGAGTATGTTACTGTATTTGGCTTTTCTTTGTCCATGTTTTAAAGGGACATTGCTCACTAAGTTTCTGCCGGGACTGTGTCCTATGCCTACCATTATTGTCTGTACCAAATGTCATGGCAGTTCATCACTGTGAGCCAGGATGAACATTCGGGAGAATCAACAAAGTCATTGCAATCTAACCAAAACCAACTCCTCTAGTAGCCATCTAGCAAAGGTTGTTCACTGTTGAGTCTGTTGATTGAATCGCCTCAGGACCAAAGTGATAGACAGAGCAACTACATTGGCAATTCCTGAGGTCACACTGTTAGTGTGGTTGCCAATTCAGGTTAGCTGTTAACATTTCAGGTGACCAATGATAACCTATAATAAAATCCTCCAGAAAAAAAGTGTACAATCATAGAATCACTTTGCATTTGTGTTTATGTCTGACCCTATTAACAATTATGTGTAAAACAGCTGTTGTAGGTTGAGATTGTAGCCTAGCTTTGTGCAGGGATGTCTCTGAAATGTGGTGAGCATGTAGTGATGTATCAGAGAACTCCATCAAGTTGGCCCTCTGATAACACATCTGTGTCCTGATTGCCTGTCTAAAAGCCAAGGAGATTAGAGGGAAACAGGCCCTCCTGAATCCAGAAGTCATTACTCTCAAAATAGTAACAGTGCAAAGAGTCAGTGTTACCAAACACAACACAGGAAGAGCAGAAGAAAAAATAATCAGAAGATAGTTAGAACATGATAATATCCTGTTTTACCTTTTCAGTGTTCTGTGTCACTCACATTTAAATCCACTAGAGTGTGTGTGTTAATACCAAAAACAAAGCCATTTACGACCTTGCAGCTGAATTAGATCACTGTTACACACCTGAAATTTCAATAGCATATTATGCTATTGCAAGCTGCACTGCTTAATTTTTCACCTCTGTGAATTTGAATGGCTGCAAGACATCGCCTTGTGAAAAATCTGAACTTTAATACCCAAGAATGCTGAAATGTGATGTAAGTGCACTGCCACTGCCCTTGGCAGCTTTGTGATTGCTTCATATCAAAGGTTACCAAAGACGTGGAGGAGGGAAGTGATTGAATGTTGGCTGGTTGTGGATGTCCCCTGGATGGGGAGCTGTCTTGCCTGCTGGTGTTTAGGAAATACTGCTGAATTCTGCTCTCCAGACTCAATTTGTCCTGCTCTGTAAAGATTTTCTACCAGTGACCAACCTGACACACGAGTTTAAATGAACTCTACAGCCGCTCAATTAGCAGTGCCAGGGAGCTTGTCTTTGTGAGATGTGGTCTTATTAAGGATGATTTCACATTTCACAATGAAAAAAGGAAAAAGACACCAAGAACTCACTGCTGAATATTTTGTCTTTTGATTTTCAAGATGGTTTAATTTCCTCTATTACCCTAGTTTTTGGTCATGTAACTGTTAATCTAAAGTCTGATTTGCCAAACATGTTTTTAACATATTCCATGAACTAAAAACATTATAAAAATTCACATTAGAATTTTTGACATCAGCACATCAACATCTTACATGGCCTGAGTTCAGTATAGTATCATTTCAGTATATCACCAGTGCTTGAGAAGCAGGCATTAATGGATCTGTTATACATAGCGCTATCATGCGATTAAAAAAGAAATAAATTATTTGCATGCTCTGTAATTAATTAATCCAAAATAATCAAATACTTTAATCTAAAGTAATATTCATAAACATTTCAATTTAATACATTTTGGCAGATGAGGGAATTGGTGAATAATTAAAAAAAAAAAGACTTTGAAAGTAAAACCCTTTTAAAACTAAACACTAAAACACTTTTTAGTGATTTAGAAACATTTCCAGGTTCTATGTTAAATGCTTTGCGTTGAGATGACAGACCAGAGGGTCGGCCTGCGGTGGATTGTGCAACCCAAGCCCTAGTTCTGATGGTATGTCAGGATGTGCAGATAGCTCTCCGACATAGTGACAGTACAGAATATGCTCATAGTGAAATTATTAATGCATTAATAACTCTAATTTCAGTAAGGGTGTTAATGTACAAACAGGCTGTCTCAGTCCACATGATGGAGGGGCAGGAATGCTGCAGCACCCCCAGCACCCATACAGTTCTGCTCATACTGTATTGATTGTTTTGTCACTTACCTTTCCCAATCTTATACGTGCTGATAAACTAGATGATATCCTCCAAGGATACAGAGAAATAAATGGCGCTGTGTATCCTGTTCCACAAAAGCACTGAATGCCATAAAAACCTTTCATCAGGGTCCTAACATCCACTACAAATGACAGAAAACTGCTAAAAAGTAAAGTTTTATTTATCTGAAGCAAACTTTTCCTTTTTTTTTTCTCCTTTTTTTGAGATAGGATCTCAGGACAGTGTGACTACAATCAAGCTTGTCTTGTTGCTTCTATTAAAACCTGTTCACTTCTCAGCTGGTAGGTTGATCCACGCTTCTTGAGCAAACTGCTCCAGTTATGTCATGTTTCATGAGCACCATGTCCCAAATGTGAGCTACAGCTTTCATCTCATAGATGCTCAGCTGGATAAAGGTCAGGCCTCATATCAGCCACTTAAGAATCATCAAATGTTTTCTTCTCATCTGTTCTAGGTGTTAGCTTGGTTTATTGTCCTGCAAGCAGATGTATGACTAGAACCAGTGCGTGAATACAGAAGTCAGCATTTATTGAGACAAATTGTGTCTTTTTGTCATGCACATATATAAATTTAAAGTCATCTATACACTGCCTAGGAGTTTTTCCCTGCAACCACAGTTTCTCATTAAAGGAAGGTAAGTTTGTTTCAAGACCCTATTAAAGCTGCCATATGCCCCATACATACATATACATGCCCCATACATACATATATTTCAAAAGCTACTGGTTGACCCTGAAGTTCATATTGCTCATACAGTGATCTCTTCTTTATGATGCATAAAATTCACTGCTCTTGTTCTTTGCAAAGATGCTTTGGCATTTTCATCCAATGCTGATATGATGATTCAGAAGTCTGAACCCTAGAAAAAGAAGAAGAAAGAAAGTATATTGTGTTTAGTGAAAATCCCTCTCTGTGGTACTATCTCTCACAGACACACTGAGGAAAACAAAAAGGCGTTTTGTATTAAAAAGACTAAATTTGGAAGTCACTCATTTATGACTGCTCGAGCCTTGTAGTAGCTTCAGCTGAACTATAGGATTTTTTCAGATACACATGCATATTTTGATATAGTCTTGAAGAATCTGTACATATTTGCAATGTACAGTCATGTGTGGAACTAGTACCCACTCTTATAAATCTCTTTTTTAATGTAAAAACAGTAAAATCGTATCATATTCTTATTATTATTCAGTGCTTTTATTCAGAAAACATAACCTCAGACAAACAATATCATTACTTTTTTTTACTGTGCAATTATTAAACAAAAATGAAGCCACATAGAAAAAAAGGTATTTGTTTCTTGTATGAGTACCAGTCTCCCACATCCTGGTGGAGGAATTTCTTTACAACATTGCTTCAGTTTATCGTTTTAAACATTCACTTCACAGTCGTCTTAAGGTTCCACCACAGCATTCCAATTGGGTTGAGGTCTGAGCTTTGTCTATTGCAATCCAAAACCTTGATTCTTTTGTTTTTATAG
>OMLM01010831.1:0-42913 GCA_900302695.1 Helostoma temminkii
CAGTAAGGCATGAAAGTGACCAAGATTCCCTTTTCACAGGGGACAATTGGTACGTCATAGCAGAAAAAGCATGGCTAACTGATAGTGATGTAACAGTTATAAAATCAAGACCAAAACTGCGTCACAAGATCACTGGGGTGATGAGATCAAAAACAGTGGTCTATAACATTGGGTCTATACAGAAGGCATAGGGTGAATAACTAACAAATAATTTAAAAACTTTTATTCCAGGGTCTACAATGCTCTTTCCAGCTCTTCAGGTAGTCATTATTATAAAATTACAATTAAAGAGAATGCTCCATGACTTAATCAAGCTGAAATTATTGAAATTCTCAAGCAGATATCCCTGCACTGCTGCTGTCGTCTCCACATTCACATAAGTTGTGCAGCATATTTCCAACAAAGATATTCAAAAAGGTCACATAGTATTATTTTTTCATTACACCTTGCTTTAGTTAAACAAAAAAATTTTAACATTTAAATAAAAACAATATTTAAATGTTTGGTTTGGTAATTCAGTGCAGCACAGTGTACTTGTCTGCATGTTTTGTTTACGTATGTGTGATTTTTTTGTTTTTGTTTTCGAGAAATAAGCAAATTTAGGAAAACAACAACAAGCACACTTATATAATAATAGTAACAATAGCGTGAGAGTGAAACTGAAGAAAGACTTTGTCTACTCCATATCTTATTTATTTATTTCTTTTTTGCTCCACCACCACCTGTGATCCCACACATGGTGGTTGACCCCTGAGTAGGCAGCTTGCATGTAATCGATGAAGACACACTAGAGTGCACAGACACAGAGAGTGCATGTCCTACCAGGATGTCTGGCCTCGAATCATCAGAGTGATTATGTTTTTACTGGTATATTTGCGGTCACTCACATATCCCCCTGCTGGGTCAATGTTAAGGTTAACATAAAGGTACCTTGAAATAATGATGATTATGTGAACTGTGTGACACAGTGGATGATAATATGGAGTGTGACGCTGTTAAAAGTTTGGGGTTGGGTATATATTGTATTTGCAATGTGTGGCGCTCCCCACAGACAGCTATTCAGCTGTTCAGAACGTCACTCTCACTGAATACTGAACATATTTATGGAATCCACCAGAGTGTCAGCCCGACACGTTCTCTTCGCACTTTTATTGCACAATCACACATTCAGTGTCTTTCTTGATGTGTCACTGGTGATAATGCACTGTGAAGAGTGAGAAAATCTACTGGACTTGTGGTATTTGTCTTTGGGTCTGAGCTATGAGGTGCAGACAAAGTATATGTTGCCACATTAATTAATAATGGCTATATTAATGCAGGGTGTAATGTAAAGAGGTTTCTTATGAATATGAATCCACTGAGAACTGGCAACTTGATTATGTAGTCCCTCGCAGTGGAGTGTTTTAGCATTTTTGAGCAGTGTTTTGGTTTTATGGACCACATCGTTCTGGTCGGCTCACTATAATTAACATAGCTTAAGGTGGCAGAAGGCAGTTGTTTTCAGTCCTAGCATTGTATGCTAATGTGGTATTTCTTCTACTCAGTGCTACATGATATGAAACAAAGTAATGGAGCATTTAGTAGCCAAACACATATCTTGAGGTTGGTAGACACTAGTGTTGGCAACATTAACACGTTACCAAATGTGATTGATCAAAAAAATTGAATTTGTTAATTTAAACACTAATTAGAGACCAAAGCAGAGCAAAAAAAAAACCAGAATCTATTCAGTCATCAGAAGGCCAGAAAATAATGCAGCTAAAGTTAAAATAAATGTATACATTTATTGTAAGAAATCAATACAATAAATAAGCATATTTATTACATTATATTTTTTATTTCTGTATCTGAATTTGCTTTAAATAAAGGTATGTGAGAAGACATATGTTACTGAATAGCATCGATATGCTGATGTTTAGGTTTTAAAGGGTTATTAATTTCTTCTAGATGTGAAATTGCTCAGATTGATGTTAATTTCTGACTAAATCTAGAGAATTTCAGGCAGAGAGGCTGAGACGCTCCTCACTGCTGCAGAGCACACATTTATTTTTCTATTTTTAAAAAGTCGCTCAATGCAGCTTTAACAGTACACGTCTGCTGAATGTGTGGAAGCGCAAGAAAAGGCTGTAGAAAGCATGGCTCTAAGAACAGGAACAGCTGGTGCACTGACACCCGCTGACACCCAGTGCTGATACCACCACGTTACCATGACAACCGGCTGTGCACCCTCTGTTTTTGACAGCTGTTCCCATGGTGCCTGGGCTTGGCTCAGCCCCTGGGCTCCCATTGGCAGGATAGATAGCTTTTTGGGGTCGGAGGTCACGTTTATGACGTAGCCGCCATGGCAATGTCATGTTTTTCCATTTAATGTTACGTATGGATCAGTTAGCTAAGGTTTGTGTGAACTCCAGTGTCCATTTATCATCAGTCAAAACCTATTTAAAACCTTCCTGACTTAAAAAGGTCTATGTGCAAATAAAACTCATATATGTTCATATGTGAGTGTATGTCACTATCTGTGTCTGTACCTGTAATTTAAAGTGCCTTCCTCATGTATAATACAGTACATAGAAAAGATGCTTTCATGTTGAGCCATTACGGTGGTTCTAGTTGTAACGTCACATTCTGACATTAAAAACATTTTTTGAACTTTACCATAACATACCAAACTATTAGCCTGAAGATGTGTAGGCTGTGCAGGGCCTTACTCCTATATAACCTTGACCTCACTGTATTTTCCAGAAAACATTCCTCATGGTTATTTTATTTCTTCCTTCAACATTTTGCGTCACAGAATAGCCGACCATTCCCCTCTTCAGCTGATTGGACAAGACCGGCCCAGAACTCTGCCAGTCACCTCCCTGCTCCAACTGCGTGTGGTGGCGATCAGCTGCTGTGGCATCATGAGCCACAGAAGGCTAGAAAGCTATAGTGAGAAGCAATGTGCACTGGAAGTTTCTATTAGGCATCTTTTTTTAGTAGTTTTTTTTTTTACAGACAAGACACATGTAATATGTGGGAATTACATAATGTCTGGTTGGACAGCTTGCTTTTATGGTTAAGACTGACACCATTTCCACGTCAAAACTATTCGCTACAGGCACGGCATCATTCTTGGACTTTGGAAGGGTCATGGTGGAGGACGATTGTCGGTTTTATTTGCACCACAAAAAGCTGCTCGCAACAGATCAGGAGTTATGTTTTCTATCTGCAAGAGACCGCAGTAGACAGGAGGACATGTCTTCTTTCGACAGCAGGTGATCAGTGTAAACTGAGTATCTTTGGGCTTTTTGGACTGTGGGAAAAACAAGCAATAAGAAAGGTTGTCTTGGGAATGCGTGATTACAGATGATAGCCTGAATTGACTGGGTTGACAGATTTAGTATCAATGTCTCATTTTTACTTCAGCTAAATTCCACTAACACTGGCTGTAAAATCAGTGCACTGCCTAAAGACTTAACTAGACTTTGTCTGCTTTCACAAGTAGGCAAATTGACTGCACAGCTCTGAATGAATCCATCTCCCTCCTCTCCATCTCTCTCACTCAGTGAGGTAATTAAAGTGCCAGTCTGGGTCCCCTATACGCAAGCCACGGTATGCTAATATAGAATTCCTTTGAAAGTTCTGTTGAGACAACATTGTGGGTGTTTTCACATGGCCTGATTTGCAATTCACACTTGGGTTATTTCCATCGCAGCATCTCAAGAAGAAGTGAGGCCACAGAGTGCAAAACTGAGCCAAAGTTTCATTTAATTGCACGCATGGATTTTTATTAGAAAGGCACCTTTCAAGTGGCAGTGCAGTTTGCTGCAGCTGAAATGTGCTTGTGTTGCACCACTTTCTGTGTCTCTTAATTGATTTAAGAATATTCAGATATTTAGAAATTACTCTATGTCATTGTTTTACCAAACTTATGGAAACGTAGATAGGAAGATTTCTCTGAACAGATCCGGAGAGTAAAGTTTATCTAAGTGGAAGAAGCTTTGTGAGTGTATAATGTGTCTCTAACAGCCAGTCTTTTCTGTCCTCTCCTCTCAGAACACTGCACCAGCAGTTTGAGAGCTACAAACAAGAGGTGCGTCGCATCGGGGCGGAGACGCGGCGTCAGCAGACCCAGCAGAAAGATGACGCTCCCACCTGTGGTATCTGCCGCAAGACCAAGTTCGCAGACGGCTGCGGCCACCTCTGCTCCTACTGCCAGACCAAATTCTGCGCTCGCTGTGGAGGCCGGGTCTCTCTGCGCTCCAACAATGTAAGAAAACAACAACGACCTTTCCATTGCTTTCTCCTCCCTTTCACAGTCACCTCATCCCTGCTGTAGTTGATGCACAGTTTAGTCCCTCTGCTTCAGTGTGTTTGTTATTGTCTGCTTTGTTTTGGGCTTCCTTGTCACACTTTGGTGAGGCCAAAGTGTATTGGAAGAAGTGATTGGCACCAGTCATAGTCCCTTCAAGGCCCATTTGAAGTCTGATGCTGTGTTGTGGATTTGCTACAATTTGAGCTTACATGAATATGAAAGCGCATGAATAGCAGCATCTGTGTTGCCATGTGTCTCTTGTAACTGTACTGCAGCTATCAAGCATAACGGGCAGTCATAGTAGTGCTCTTCTCAAGCAGCACATCTAAACTAGTTAACTGTTCAAAAAATCTCAAAGACTCATTTACGGTAGTTACTACCTGTCTCTGTGCACAGCTGCTTAAATACAGCTTTCACTAAAAAACAGTAAAACCCGACTTATTAATGGTAACAAGATTAGCAAATGCCATTGGCCCGTGTGCTTCCTGATTCCACAAATGTAAAATTACTGAGGGTATAGACACACAGAGCAGCCATCATTCCACCCTATAGGCCATTAAAGTTTGATAGGTTGGCATCATGTTGTTTGGAATATCATTCATTTTTGTGTATTTGTTATAAAAACAAACGTCTCTACAGGAAAGTTCAAGAAATGACCAAAGTTTTTAAATATTTCTCCTACATAGAACACGCGTATTGCAACATCATCCAACTTGATTAATTGGACAAGTCAAGACTGTGACCCGCTGAGGGCTGGGTGAAGTCATGAATCAGAAAAGGAGACTTTTTACTCTGGAGAACAAACAATTAAAGCTTAAAAATATCTGCTAACTCTATTCCACAACGCGCACACATTAACATTAAATAATAACTATTAAAAGAAATCCCAGTTCCCAGTTCCCAGTACCGGACTGGATCAGAGTGGCATCCATCCACAAACCAAACACATTTGTGCTATTTTAAGTCTAGGCCTCTTCCCTCCAAGCATCCTCTGGGCTTTCCTCCAACCCAAGAGAGAGGACCTCTTCCTGGGTGTCTTACATGACTGTCATCCATCCACCCTTGGCCTGCTGATCTCCAATCTGTTCAGGATCTGACCAGCCCAGCTGGACCCGGACACTGGCACCAAATGTATGCAGATCCCAAAGGCCAGTGAGAGTTGGGGATAAAGATAGTATCTCTGTTGGTTAAACTATTAATATAACTTTCACAGCAGGCAGGCTGTTACGTAGAAGTAAACACACAAGGCTGGAACAATGCTATATATAAATAAAACAAATATTGCAAGGGCATCATATGAGGTAGAGTTGTGCTCAAAATAAAAACCAATCAGTTTAATCTTTTACTGTAAATAATTTATATGAATACAATATTCTTTGATTTGAAATTCAAATAATTGAACAAAGGACAGTTTTGTGAAAATGCCTTTTACAGAAGGAAGCAAATCCTCAACCCAGTTCTTTCATCAGCTTCTGGTGTCAGTCACAAAATACAGTTTTCCTCCGGCTATGTTTCTGTGATGATCTGTACATTAAGGATAGATTAGATTAGATTAAATGAAATATTAGGATTGGATTTTGCGTTTTATTTGAGTTTTATGTGTTTATGTGAGAGTGTGTGTGTTTTGTGTGCATAAATGTCACTGACACAGTGAAGCTATTAACTGATGAATACATTTGTGAACTGTCAGATACAAAAGCAAACAAACAAACAAAAAACATAATCACTTGGTTCCTTATCTACTGAATACTATGTCTCACATTAAAGTAGTAATAAAGCATAATGTCTTTACTTTAAGCACATTTTGATCATACAGCTAATTTATTTATCAAAATCCAATTTAAGATCTGTTACAACACCTAGATTAACAGATCGTGGAGCAATTTAATCCACATATTTTTAACAGGGGTAAATTGTACTTCATTTCTTTTCTGTGTGTACATTATATTGTATGTGTGTGGGAGGGATGTGTTGGAAGGGAAGCTCCTTTAGTCTCAGCAGTGCTCGCCTCTATCCAATAGGCCAAGCAGAATAACAGGGTCAGGAAAGTGTAAGCTTTGTTTCATTACATAAAAACACTCTGCTGCCTACGTTGTGCTCATTTAACCCACAGCAGCAGCACACCGCGTTGTATCCGCTTAACAGTTTGACTCTTAAAAACACATGTGTGCAGAAAAATATGCTCTGTTTGCGCTTGTTCAGCAAAATGTTTGCAATATAAATTTTAAGTTATTAATACTGTATATAGGCACGACGGCTTGCTTCATATCCACATGAAAGAACTACACACTGTACAGCTGGTGAAGTGCGGACTCACCACCGTGATAGAGGACAGGAGTCATAAAAGTTTATAAAAACACATAAAAAACACAAAGACACATACTTCCTCATCTACCGCTGGTGTTTTTTCCATATTGTACATACTGATGGCTGTCAGTAACTGTAGCATTAATGGTTCTGTGCAAAAAGTGCAGAAAATAGAACCATATTAATAGTACACTGTAAAAACTGACATTGGGATGAAATCATGTTTAAACCAACGAGTATTTACTAATGTTTCTTTGAAAAAGTATAGTGAGAGTATATTGAATAGAATTAGCAAAATGTACATAGGTAGCTTCTATACCCATGCTCTTTTTACTATTTATAATATTAACTGGAGCTAGTATCGTTACCATGGTAATGTATGTTTACACTCATGGACGTTGGGAAAGGGATTTTGCGTAATGCTAAGTGAAGACAGTGAGGAGTTTGTTTAGGTGCAGAGAAGAACATTAGCTCATTCACCAGCTTACACCTTTTAATGACGTATGGTATTTAGACGATGACATAATGATAATGAATACATTCTAAACCACGAATGTGTCATAACAAAGTAATGTTGAATAAATGTTATGTCCAAACTATGAATTTTTGATATTAATAATTCTAGTGAATGCAGAAAATTTATTGTGTAGACATATGCTGTATTTAGTCAATATTAGTAAAATTTTACCCATATAATTATACAATTTTATCCAATTTGAGTGTGTAAGATAATATTGAAATATTAAAATATATTGACTGCATATACAAAATAACTCACATTTCAGCTATTGTTGTATAGTTTTTTAATTTGAGTAAATTTCACCACCTTATTTAATATTTAATTATCTACTCAT
Organism: Helostoma temminkii; assembly: GCA_900302695.1. Classification (NCBI taxonomy): domain Eukaryota; kingdom Metazoa; phylum Chordata; class Actinopteri; order Anabantiformes; family Helostomatidae; genus Helostoma; species Helostoma temminkii. The sequence goes on from OMLM01010831.1 coordinate 7,459, forward strand.
ATTGTTAGCTTGATATCTACTTAATTATATTTTTGTTCACTTTTACTTTTACTTTTAGTATCCAATCAATTTTATTTATTATTATTGTTTTTTTAAGAATCAAATATAGTTCTGAATATAGTTTTGAAGCAGTATTACAGTACCTTAAAAAGTATCAAAGGCCATTTTAAACAGTACTCCAGTACCACAAAAAGTGTCATATCTAACTATTACTGCAGTAATATTAGGAAATGAACTGTTGTTGGCTTCTAAGTAACTTAGTGTATTAATCCATGGATTTCTAATGGTGGAGATGTGCAGTGCTACGCTGTGCCCTGCAGAAGGCATCCCAGCAACGCTGTGAAACAAATGCCCTCCAAACACAGATTAAGCCACAAATGAAACTTCTCATAAATTTAATTAATGAAGAAGAAGCAGCAATAATAAATGCATTACTTTTTCACACTGTATTTACATTAAATCATAGAACAACAGTGAAGTCAAAACAACCACGATCAAATGTTTTCTACCAACACCAACGTTTTCAGTACTTTTCATAACAGTATGCAACAGGACCAAAGTATCTCTAGTGGGAATATTTGAAATTAGTGTATTTGTAAAAAAGAGGCTTAGAAAGGTAATAGGTGTGGTAGAGTGTACTCCATGTTGCTTTTGGTGTCCCAGTGTCCTTTTCATGCCATGAAGCTGTGACACATCCCGATGTGTGATCCACACCGACGTCATTCCAAGCTGGATCATGCATGTCGCTGCAGCCTAACGTCAGTAGTCGCTTACATTCACATACTGTTATTCCCACCACCTCACACTCTATCATAGAATATGAAATATGTGTATCAATTCTGCATAATGTAATTAACAAATGTTTGCACCACGCCCCCTCCCCCCTTCTCCTTTTTTCCTCTTTTCGCCACAATTTGTCCAATCTTCAATTTCACCATCTCCGCATCTCTATTTCCTGTGTTCCTGCATTTCTTTCCCTCCGTTTTCTTTCTCGCTCCACTTCCTCCCTCACTTTTCTCAACTCTAACTGCAACCTGGACTGCATGCCACAAAAGGAGGACAAAGTGGTTAGCATCTTTTTTGTGTTTTCTCCGTACTGTGAATGTGATGTTCGTGCCACCTGTGTGTAAAAAACAAAACAAAACACTGGCTGTGTTCAAATCTGACACTGGAATCTCTCATCTGTTCGTAAATACCCTGGAAAGGTGATCTGAAATGCATCGAGTTTCTTCCATGTTGGCCAAACCTGGAATTTTTGAGCTAAAAAAAAAAAAAAAAAAGTTGAAAAACCAACAATATCAGACGCAAGAGAGTAAGCTGTTAGATTGGAACTGAGCCAGGGTGCGTACAAATCCACTTATGGATTACTGACTTAACCGAACAAAGGGAGTCCCTTTAGTTCATGGTTTTTGTTAACATCTCGGCGTATGTTCTTTACTGTGCGGGGTGGAGACACCTGGAATTATTGTGTCCTCAGCACATTTGTTCTCTAGTATAAACCCTGACTAACCCTGTGTCCATTGTCTGTCTCCTCCCTTTGCAAAGTGTCTCATAGTGAAGGACAGGGTAAGGATTGTGGATGGATTTTGATGCATGGGTCACTACTGTTGTCTCCCGTCCGGGTCTGTGCTCATTCACAGTATCAGAACAGCAATTCAGACGCACGATCAGTTTTTGTCTCACAGATCAATGCAGACGAGCAGTCCCAGGGCAGCAGGCGGGAATCCTGCATCACATCTAATTCTGAGAATGAATGCAGACCCTGAAGGTTTTAACTGGCGGTCAGAGCGAGCATGAGCCATTCTATAGGCTGTCTGCAGGGGTGTCCAACCCATCCTGACCCCTCTTCCTATGGCTGTAGGCATGGCTGTGCTGGGAGGGATAATCACTGGATAATCTGGTAAAATACTTGACAAAAACTGGGATGACGGATTGGCATTTAAGCTGGCATGCATATAGAAAAGCATCATACCTTACAGACTATATCTGAATGTGTGATGAATGCACACTCATGCCTGTGCATGATTTCCCTGCCTGTGTGTTTGAGATCAGACCAGCCTTGCCATGGGGAGACGAGCGGAGCCTGGGTATATGTTCCACTTTGTCCACTTCCCCTTACTGCTTAGTCACTGCAAAATGTGTAAAATGTGTAATTACTGTTGAACCGTATCAAAGAAAGAAGAGAAGAAGAAAATGGCAGAGTTTTAATTTGCTACCTAATGTTTTCTGCTAACACTATCTCTGATACACTTTTAGATTAAAATCACAGCATCAATGCCTCTTGTAGCTTAGATATGATTTTCTACCAGTAGAAATACTCATTATAGGTATTACAGGCCTGTAAAGCTTTGCATTGTCTTCCTGCCACCTGAAGTCACATGGATCATAGAAGCAGTACAGTACAGTGCAGTACAGTAATCCATAAATGGAGAGTTTGAAACGTCCCCTTTTCCCAAACTCATAACAGTGTGGGGCATTGGATGGATTAGACAGTGTGTATTTGCCTATAATGGCAACATAAACTGCAACAGTTAGCTAATCCAGCTAACTAGCTTACTGGCTGTAGTACTAGTGAAACATTATGCAGCCATTATGGTGGCCAAACTCAATGGCTCTTTATGTTCCACCAACAACATAAATATACTGACTGTATCAATTCATGTTTAACCGTACTATTACTAAATCCAGCACATTTTAACTATTGCTATAATTAGCATGTGCTATTTAATACATTTTAGTCAACTTTTAGCAATTAAAGGGTAATCACCTACATAAAGGGCCACTTTGTTGCCAACTTTTTTGCAGTGCATCAAATTTTATTTTGACGCAGTACTACAGTATTACAAAAAAACACGAAATACTACCATACCACATAACATTTTGTCAAAAGGTGTCATTTTGAACTAATACTGCAGCCAGAACTCCAACAACTGTCATCCTGAAACACAAAAACAGAATCATTCATTATTTTGGGGTCACAACAATTCCTTTCCCGTTTAACAATATTCTTGTTTGCAGGTAACAGCGTTTTTAAATTATCTATTAGGATAGCTCATATAGCTCCAAATCACAACAAAAGTCATATCAAGGCACTTTACAATGTAAGGTTTAACACCTTACAGAATATAACTTCATAGAATTATGTAGAAAACCCAACATGTCACACTGGAGAGGAAAAATGGGTGGGGGGTCATCTGCCTCGACTGTGAGAGGGAAGAGAGAGAGAAAAAAAAACAACAGCAAAAACACAATGTATCATTTATTGCCTACAGTTTCAAGTTGAAAATAATTTTAGTATGTGAATGAAAGGATAAGCTGTCTGTGAAGTACGTGTAGAAGCTGATGTCCTCTGTCAAGCTGCCCTGCTAGTGCTGGTGCTATAGCTTGTTAATGGCTGAGGGTTTGTTTATGTGTGTTTAATGTCAGCTCCAGATGGCTTCCAGAAATTGAATAAACTGCTGACAATCTGTCTTCTTTGTAGAGGAGCACTGCCTCCCAGTGGACAGCAGGCATTCTCTGGGTCCTGACACACACACACACACACACACAAATAAGGACTGTTATCAGTGTTGTCCAATATAAAATTTACTAATGTATTATTCTACACATTTATTAAGCATTTTCTGTGGACTGGTCTTTGTGTTTATTTTTATGTCTGCCACTAACCACAATATACTACTAACACACTTACACACACACACATGCTGTGATTCACACCGATACAACCACGCAGAGTCTGCCTTTCTTACCGCATCGGGCTGACATTGCACTTTTTAGTAGAAGGGAGGATGCACTGCATAATCTCAGTCATGTTTCTCAGTACTAGATGACTAACCCTCTGCTTTCTCCTCCTACTCACACTCCGATCCTCTCTTCTCTCACACCACTGTGTGTGTAGCAGCCTCTATAGCAGTCTCTCTCTCCCTTTGTCTGTTTCTTCTGTCCATCCTAAGGCATCTCCATTTATCCTCCTCTTTCACTGTCTCTGACTGTTCTGTCTCTTCTCTCTCCCCAGGCAGTATATCTACAGCCACACCAGCACACATCTGAACACATTTCTTTGGCCATAAAACAGTGTGTTTACGAGGCTGACTAAAAAGGCTAAGATAGCCTGGATCCTGGCCTTCGTACAAGGCCCGTATGTAATAATACTACCTCGACTCAATCTAAATCTCAAGATGAGCCTTTCATTTTGGTTAGAGTTCCTTTATTATCACCTTCACAAAAACCAGCATGTGTGCCTGTATGTTTTTCATACATACATACATACTGTTTGTGGACTGTGCTATTAATATTTTACTCTCTGATTTAATTGCTGGCATCAGACTCAGACAGTTTGAGCAGGGCAACAAGAAGACTCACATTCTGAACAACTCTACAGGTTAAATGGATTTGAAAGGGGGAAATCTATTTGATGGCAACCCATATTGTTTGTGAGCATTCATAGTGGTTTACAGGTTTAAGTTTGAACTACTGGACTTGCCGTAGTCACCTGTGTGCACTGCTTTCGTTAGGAATGAGGGATTATGAACTCTTCCTTCGTATTAATTTTCCCCATTGGTGATGACCAACACTGTGGAAATGTGACCAAACTTGTAATAAACCAGAACTATCTCTTAATTATGTGTCTAAAGATAGATTTTACTGCTTGTTTCCATTATCACATTGAGAAATAGCTCTTAGCACTTTATTCTCTAAGGACACGGTGCTATGGATATTTCCAGGGTAAAACCAATGCTTTTGTTGAATATTTAATGTTAACTAGGAATTGTATTTTGTCCTAAAAAGCTTGTGTAGCGTAGTGAACATCAGATGAATATGAACAATCTATTTCAGATGTACCATACTCATAGGCTAATGTTGACTATTTTAAACAACTAACTTCTCAGTTATATTTCCCTGACCAGCAATTACTGGTAAAACCATGTGAAGAAGTATCAAATGTCTGACTTTTCATTATATTCACCTTCCCTTTAGTCATGGTTCTGTAGTGTCACCTGAAACAACAACAAGTAAATAGTTTTTTCACCCTTTAATGTGTACACTGTTTCCCAAGTAAACAAATGTATGTAAGTTAGGGCAGCTGTTAGAATTTACAGTGTAGCTTTGAAGGCTTAGAGTTATCATAATTACTGTATTTGCATCTGAGGATTCATGTGGTTTTCATAAGGTAAATTGCTTCCAGAGTGATGAATTAGAGCAATAGAGTTGTCTCCATGCTGCTGAGATCTGAAATACTAAGTGTGTATTTGCAGCACAACAGCTCTGCTTGTCTTCCAGGCTTCCTCATCACTTACTGCATTTGTCCTGCTTGCAGAGTTGATCTACTACCTTATTAGAGGAAATGGGGCATTATGGCTTTTGCAGTCATCTTTCTTCCTTCCATTCAAGATTTACAATTCCCTGAATTATGGCAGTTTACGCTGGGTGCTGCCTCATATGTCATTCTGTCGAGGTGAATGTTTGTGTGTATGTTGAGGGTGGGGTCACTGCACACATTCGCTCACAAGGGCTCCGCTACCCCCCAAGGCTCCCATCCATTCTGCCCATTTAAGGAAAAGCTGATGTTCACACAATTCAGCCTAAATGCAAGCTGTTCTGGCTGTGAGCTGTTGCGGAGCGCTGCTGCTTTTGGCGGAACCGCGACAGCGGCGCCTGCCTTCACCATTTTGTCAGGAGATAGATGGAGCGATGCTGGGTGGGGAATGGAAGTGAAGGGGGTAAGGATAGAGAAGTATGACTGACACATGTGTGGCGTCTTCATTTGTCAAGTCAGCCAGGTGTGTCAGCCAAGCTACGAGGTGAGGAGAGATGAAAGGATATAAGAAAGGAAGTGAAAAGAGCAGGGCAAAGGAAATAGGAGGGAAGGGAAGAAGATAGCTGATAGGAAAGGAAAGGACTAAATGATAGGGGAGGAGAAAGGGAAAAAGAGCATAGTCTAACAGAAGAGGAGATGAGGGGAAAGAAAGTAGAAGAGGAGAGGAAGTGAAAGATAAGGCAAAGAAAGAAAATGAAAGGAATGGAAAGAACAAATAATGAAAAAAGGAAAGGAGCAGAAGGGACAATGAAGTAAAAAGGGGAAGGAAAAGGAAAAATGCAAGGGAAGCTAGAGAGGAAAGAAAAGGGAACAAAGGGAAAAGAAAAGGGCAAGAAATAGGTGGGAGGGAAAGTAAAGGCAGAGAAAGAAATGGAAGAAATAAGGAGAATGGATAAAAAAGAAGACAGTTGGTCAGAAAAGTAATGTAAGGAAGGAAAGGAAGAGAAAGGTTACTAAAAAAATGTCATTTAAGCATTTTTTAATAGTTTTTTTTGCTGTCATTGTCCTTTAGCACACATGGTTTTTGTCCCCTTTTCTCTCACTTGCTCTTCGCTGTGATTTGGTTACCATGGAGAAGAACATTTTTAGGCAGAAGAAGGTTGACATTATTACATGACAGAGATGGCGCTGCTTATTCTCCACACACATACACTCGCCTACAGGCAGTCGCCCACGCCATGCTTCTCTAGGCAAGAAGGTTTCAGAAATGTCCTACATATTAATACTGTACGGATTCATTCTCAGAGCAGCGTGCCGCGAGGCAGCCAAATGAACTCGACGTGACACATGTGGTGAACTGCCTCTGGACGAAGGCAGCTGATTTGTTGGCTAAACCGATAGTCTAACATCATGTTCTGACTGGTTCAGCAGCAAACGCTATTGCAAACAGTATATGTGTCAAACACACGATAGGGTGGAGCTTTTAAATCATGTGAACACACACACAGTTAATTCACTTGAGTGATTATATTTATTACATTGTTTGCGTGTGTGTATGTGTGTGTGTGTGTGTGTGTGTGTGTGTGTGTGTGTGTGTGTGTGCCCATATATTCTATAGCTTCTCTATTGTTGACAACCATCGGTAAATCTGTGGTGTAGTCATTAAAGCTCATAATCAACACGAGGATGTGGCAATAGAAAATCATTTCTAGTAGTAATTAACTGTGGTTCATTCTGTCAAATGTACAAAGATTTTGTATTTCTACAATAATATATACATTTGTAGAATGTACAAAGATTCTAATGATTCTAAAATGTTATTTATTTTTTACATTTTTCATACTGCAGTTACTCTAGTACTCCATTTTTTCCATAATACTGAGATGGTATAGAGCTGATTTCATTCGACAAATTAGAGAAAACTGGATGTGATGTTAATAATATGATGTGGAATCTGTTCACTTACAAATTACCAACGTCTTAAAAAACACTATTATGGTATTAGTTTTATTTGGCATGACTTGTATGTCAAACCATTAATATTCATTTGTTTTGTTTGTTTAGTTTGGTTAATGCTTTATAATGCTAGTGTAGTCCTGTAGTCTCCAACACTGGCCTTTGTGAACCCAATTTCAAACAGTCAAACAGTGTTATAGTATGTATATAGAAAAAAGGTACCATAATCACCACAGTTAAACATTTCAGTAGCCCGACATACATTCTTTATAGATGATATCCTGAAGACTAAAAGCCAAGAGTGGTCACTTTGAGCTGTCACTCTCACAGACACACCTGAGTAACAAGAAACACCTGTCACCTGAAATGTAGGACTTGAACTAAACAAGCCTTTCCAATACTTTTTATCCATGCTTGTACAGTCAGGATGGTAAATGCACACTGTGCTCAGATGTGAGAAAACTACAGTTTTTTAACTTTAATTCAATGGGTTAAAGTGTGGCACTAACCAATCAGGAATTACAGTCATTTACATACCCCCCCATCCATGCAACTGCTCGTAAGCCGTATTTTCCATTATATATGAGCCCCAAAAATGTGAGTGTGTGTAAATGGCTGTGATTCTTAAATAGTTAATGCCACAGTTCTGTCAAACCTTGTTCAGTATTTAATTTCAAATTCAATGTGGTGGTATAATTCAAAAACAACAACAACAACAACAACAACATACACATCTTCGCCCCGTTTTTTATGAACCTGAAGTTTAAGACATATAGCAGGAATAAAAATGCAAACATAGCTAGAATTTGTTTCAGTAAATCTAACTTTACATAGGCTAGCCTATCCCATCATGCAGTGGGAAGGGTGGGATAAGAGGGAGGAGGGTTAATCTCTAACCTGTCTAGTTCTGCCTCACAGGGATGATGGAGAAGGAAGGAGGGAGGGACTATAGGTTAGAAGTTATGAATTGTGTGTCAGCTGATGATGAGCTGAAAGGATTACTGGCCACCACTAATCTGTGGTCCCTGAGCTGAGGTAAAGGGACGTGGAAGAAGACAGAGCAAGGAAGAGACTGTAGTGTGTGGCTGGGCGGCTGGCTGACAGCTGTGGGCCGTGTGGGCAGCTGATTTACTTTAGATTAGTCTGGACATGCGCCAACTAGGATTCAATCAGTCCATGATGAATGTGCTTCGGCTGGCTGAAGGCTAACTGCTAACTGCTACTGACTCCTAATGCTCCAGTCCCCTGTCTGTCAAGGAGTAACGTTTTGGGATTTGCAGAGGTGTTTTGTTTGCTGCTTCTCTAAGGTTCTCCAGAGGAATACAAGGGAGTGTGTTTCATGTTTTGCTTTGGATTTATTCTCTGTAAAATAAACCTTTGGGATTATAAATACGGAGGGAGAGAAATCCTGCTGTCGAAGGGATGCGGTGTTCAGTAGCCATGGCTACGTGTGAGTATTTGGTGTTTTCTATGAGCTGGAAGGCGAAGAATCAAATTCTTTCATTGTTACTGTACATGTCTCTTCCATCAGCCATACTTTTTAATGGTGTATTTTATAGACTAAACCATAGAAAATTATTCCCTGCATGTGCAAGGATGATGCACTGACATATGGATGACATGGAGTGCTGTTTATTATTTGATTAGTTGTACAAAAAGCTGATAACGATGTGGGAGAATACCAACCTGTTAACTGAAAGTCAGATATTCCTGAAAGTTTATAGACACACTAGGACTTTTGAATGTCTAGGATAAACTGCTCCCATAAGTAAACACTGCTGTATTTGTTTGCTTCAGTAGTCACTGTGTGCTGTATAAATCGTACAGTTTTTTTTGTCTCAGGCATGCCTAACTACATTTTTGTTAGGTACTCCATTTATTTAATGTTTTCTCTCTAATGCTGCCGAAACGTACTCGCAAACACGTCTTTCCTTTCAACCTCTGTAGGTAATGTGGGTTTGCAACCTGTGCCGTAAGCAGCAGGAGATTCTCACCAAATCAGGAGAATGGTTTTCGGGGTCAGGGGTGCGGCCTGGGAGCCTGGGCACCTCCTTGAACGACCCAGCCACGGGAGGTGAGATCCAACGGGACAGGAAGCTACTCCGCTCCAGGTCCCAAGCCCCTCCGTCCAGTGCCAACACCAACGCGGGGCCGGAAGGGACGCAGCTGCCCGCTGGCATCACTGCCGCCAAGGGTGCTGACACCATGCCCGGCTCTCGCTCCCAAAGTGAACCACCACGAGAAAAGTATGGAAACAAAAGACACACTAAACAAATCTGTGATGTTTCTTCTTCATGTTGTGCTACTTTCCAGTGTAGAATGTTACATGCACAACTTATGTCTGGTTTCATTAATGTGGCGATATCAGATAGTGGGAGTCGTACATCTTAAAACAGGAAGAGCTAAGAATGTTACGAGGCTGAGGAACCATTTCTGATAGTATAGTATACTGTATACTGGCCGGAGCTCCTGCTTGGTTTTTAATCCCTGTGGTAAAAAAAACTCCACAGGTTTGAGTTTAAAGAGACCATTGATTTAATCTGCGGTCCAATAAAAGTAATTGGATGCAGGTTTTGCACATACACTGGGTATTTCTGTAGATAAAATCCTTTCTTAGCATTTTTTAATACTACAAATGTCAACGTAGCTCACCTGTTGCAATGGAAATGATGTACATATGCTTATGTCCATGTCTGTACCATCTGTTTCTAGACTATAGACGTATGTAACATTTGTATAATGAGTACTCTTCTCATCCAGGAAAAGACCAGTTTCCCTCCATGAACAAAATGGTAAGGGAGGCATGGCACGTGGTAGCGGCAGGAGGCCTGCTGGGAAGTTGCCATCTCAGTCCTCGCTGGATGAGCGGGTGGGGCATGGGGACAGAGGCGAGAGGCGGCTGGGAGATGGACGGAGGCTGGAGAAGATCCGTTCTCAGGACTACGAGGATGGGGAGGAGAATTTAGGTCGTTCAGAAACACACCGTAGACGCCCAGAAGATGACGAGCAGAGGGAGCGCCAGCGCCGTGAGGAGGAGTTCCAGAATCGGTATCGCAGTGACCCCAACCTTGCAAGGTACCCGGTGAAACCTCAGAAGGAGGAGCAGGAGATGCGCATGCATGCTAAAGTGTCCAAGGTACGCCATGAACGACGACACAGTGATCTAGCCATCAATGAGGTTGGACTGGGGCCTGGTGAAGGAGGAGGTGGAGGAGGCAGTGCTGGTGAGATGCCTGAAAACCGTTTTGCCAGGAGAGTTGGTGGTGGAGAAGGAGACCGCAAGGCCCTCCTGGAAAACCATCAAACCTGCTCTGTGGATAGAACTGTGGGCGTTGGAGGGGGAGCTCCTCCTACTGGAGGTGGAGTGAGATCAGGGCCCCAAACTGGGGGACCAGTTCCTCCAGACAGGGGCCCGAACAAGGGCCGCCCAGAGCCCGGTACAACACGGACACTAAGGGACAAAGGTGAGGAAAACCTGCTCAGGAAGGACTCTCAGAGCTCCGACCAGTCGGAGTCTCTGCGGCCACCGCCCCCACGTTCATACAAGAGCAAGTGCGGAGTCAACAAGAGGCAGATGTCCATCAGCAGCTCAGAGGAGGAGGGCGGCTCCACGCCCGAGTACACCAGCTGTGAGGACGTGGACATGGAAAGCGTCAGCGAGAAAGGTCAGTCAGACAGATGTGCTCAGTCCAATAGCTTACTAAGCTAAATCTACACCTCACACCTTGCAGTCACCCATTTCCTTATATTTAACAGTTTCTTACAGGTTTTTTTTGAAGCTACCCTCAAAGTCCCTTCTGTCTGTTCTTTACCAAAACTCATTAATAAGCTGCTGCATCTCTCACCTATCTCACATGCTCATAGTTTATGTAATCCCTGGCTACTATCATAAAAGATCTTAATTTGATCTCTTCACTGTCTTTCTCTTTCATACTTTTCTGGTATCACCTACTGCTCAGTGTAGTTTGTGCAGGAGTAGAATCACCCTGGTCTAATGGCTAATTGTAGCATAACCTATAGCTACTGTAAAACTGATCCTGAAGCTCACTGATTGTTTGGACACATTTTGGTAACCATGGAAAGATGTGCAATTCAGGTAAAAGTATAATAAGAAGTATAGTATAATAAGACTCCCATAATAAAAGTTCCATTTGATGTCCTTCCTCCGCCCACACTGGCTGGCTCAAATAGCCATGACAGTAGAAATACGACAAATGTACAAAAAAAGCAAGAGATGTTGTGGCTCATAAGATCATTCTGATAGCAGCACATTCTGAATTCAAACTGTAAAACTATATGATAAGTAGACACAGTGCATTACTATCCTCATGTGTCATATAAACCTCTGTGCAGTGCTAAACCCTGCTGCTCTTAGGACAGCTCTCATTTATTTGGAGAGTTTGTGTGATTTAGGCCAGCAGATTTGTGGAATTAGGTCAGTGGCTCGCTGGCTACGTAATACTTTGCAAACAGCACAGCTGCACCAGCCAACCATGGATCACCAGCTAAAATCAAGCCTGCTTGTGGTTGCATGCTGGACTGTTACTGCTGGACTTGTGGTACCTATGTGTTTTGCAGTGTGCTACAGTAAAAATAAGCTACTGTATGTGTTGAGTGTTTGAGTTTAGGGGGCAGTAGGCAGAGTTGAGCTGTGCTCTGTCAGATTATCTCTTTCACCAGTCACAGAAGAGGCCTGTTCCAGATGATTTAATCCAGATTACCATAACTCAGGGACTGGTAATGGGTAGATGGTGTGGATTGGGATTATTAGCTGTTTTAAACACTCTTTGCTCCTCAAACATCCTGTTTTGAGGCCTAGCTAGCTACATTAATTGTAGCATGAAGGAAGTTGTGCAGGATAATGTGCTGTAAATATCTCTATATAAAATGCATTAATGTGATGGGTAAGTAGGGATGTACAGATCTATGAGTACAGGACTATTTTCTAATGCAACTATACATATAGCTATAATTATCACCCTTGCAGGTTTTACATTCATAACTGAATATATGATGCTATTGGAATAACCTGCTAGTATTTTATTTGTATCTACATAAAAATAATTACAACAAGATTTGCTTAGCTAGTCCCCATTCATGTTAATTTAATAATTTAACTGAAGGTGCCCACTTTTGTTTAAATTATTAAATTAAGGAGACTTAGAAAACAGGCAGGGTCTTGAGCCACCAGAGCCACCCCCTCTCCACTTGCCTGGGGTCATGTCACATAGGGTAAAGGATTCTGTTTTCTGTTGTTTTTTTTAAAGAAACTGCATTTTATGGAAGAAGTGATTGAAGTTTTAATGACAATGCAGAATTAACTCACTGCTTGAAGTAAAGTGGAAGCATGGAGAACAGAGCTTAATTGGGTTAGTTCCTTGGTGTAAAGAAGAAAAACAGGGTGGTGATGTTGCTGAGGAAACGGAAGAGGAAATCAGCTGTTGGGATGACACAGGGTCCCAGGGTAGTGCACTGTAACCACCTGTGTGTGTATGTGTATAAGACTTATCATATGTGTGACTTACTGGAGATTTTTCCACAGTGTAGAACATCAGTGCAAATGTTACATTTCAAAAGACAACAGTATTTTACATTTGACATTATTATGACATTGAGCAGCAACATTTTTTCTGCTGTCAGAGACACAGGAGCATGTCTGAACTGAAGCTTGTCTATATTATGTTAGTATTATTAAAACATCTGGTTTAATTCCTTAGGCTGACGTGAACTCACTATAAACTGAACGAGCGAGTTAATGTGTAAAGCATGTAAATGATGCTAAAGCAAATGTTGTAACTTATACAGGTTAATGGGGATAAAGGCTACTAAATTGTTGTGACTGCCACTGGTGGACTAGCAGGTAGCAGAGAAAGAGGAGGCAGACACGCAGTTTATCAAGAACAATACTACGTTAATACCTGCAAAAAGCTGATGCTTTGATATAGCATCAGTTAGAAGAGCAGCTCACATTTTATAATCTGCCCAGCATGTTCATCCTCTAAAACCCAAAAGGCCGACTCAGCAGTACAAACTGCGGACTCAGCATTTATCCTCTTAGACATCCTCAGTGGACTTTTACATTAGCAGCACTGTCAAGTCAAAAGTCAAGTCTACTCAGACTTTCTTTTTTCAGATTTACACTCGTCTTCATCACACAGGCTCATGTTGACTAGTTGTTGTCTTGTTCTGTGTCTACTGAACATTGCCACAAATGTTTTTGACATAGAATTAGGTCCAAAAATATTTGGACAATAGCAAAAGATTTATGATTTTACCTTTATATGGGTAGTTGCGTTTTAAACAAATTTCAAATACCAAGTATAAAAATGATGGAGAGGTGTTTTTACTAACACTCAGACAGAGTTATATCTAATTTTTTCATCATTTTGTTGTGTTAGAGCCTAAAATTTTCATCATATGTGACATGAGTTATTTTATTCAAATTGAAAATGAAGTATATTTTTAAAAGTTACAAATTTTTATCATATTTTTCTCTCATTGCCATCTTGAGATCTAATAGTTTCCTTTTCAAATTACATTTTGTATTATATGTGTAAATCATTACACAAAGTAAGACACCTGCCCTCAATCTCTCACTATACTTCCAGTTAATTCTGACAATCCGTTAGAAATCTGCCAAAATTCTTGTGCTATTAGTTGACACTATATTCTATAGGTTCCATTGATATTTTTATTATTTATCACTAACAAGCATTTTTACTGACACAATTCTGACTGTTACACTAAATGACATAGTGTCACACCATATGATGAAACACACAATGCCACAGTTTGTGAATGCAAAAACATCAGAGACTATCAGTTTCAGTTCACTATCAGTTTTTCCAGCATTCGGCTGAATGTGAGCAGAGAATTTTGTTCGTCTACTTCAGTACTCATCCTAATACTTTTATTGACCAGATGTTGTGAAGTGTTTTTTCTTCTTCACAAGGGACAAAAGATGCACTGTAGTTGTCTTCTAGGTGTTTTGCTGTTGCTGAGCTGTCAGTTATTTCCTTATTTTTAAGATTGATCCAAACATCACCAAATTCTTGAGTGTGGTGATTTGCACTTTTTCTGTAAACCCTCTGTATTTACATTCATGAAGGAATCTCTTGATTGTAGATTTTGACAATGATGTTCGTGACTTCTGTTGATGTTGTGAAGGGTTTTTTCTTCACCAAAGAAAGGGTCAGCCACTTAAGTTGTCTTCCATGGCCTTTCAATGTTGTCGAACTTACCAGTACTTTCTTTCTCAGTCTTTCTTTCAGTCTTGCCAGTCAGTTGCCCAAAATACTTTTAAGCCCCTCAAAATAGAGGTTCACTGTATAAAATGGCTGCAATTCCTAATTGGCAAATGCCATATATTTGTGAAACCTCTTAAAATAAAGCTGAAAATCTACACTTTGATCACATCTTGATTGCTTTATTTCATAATCATTGTGGGGGTGTATAAAGGCAAAATCATAGAAAAATTCTGTCATTGCCCAAATACTTCAGGACCTGACTAACAGCAGTAAATGTTTGACTGAAGACTGTTTACCCTTAGAGTCCTCTGAGATCTTTTAAATCTCAGTCTAATCTCATCTTGCTGTTGTTGTATTCCCGTGTTGGAATAATGGCTGAAGCAGTTAGCTCTTCGGCTCTCAGCAGCCATCTGCTAGTGTTAATGGCAGCTGGGATACTCTGACAGTCACTGAGCTCTCTGTCCCCAGCCAGACACTGGCAGGAGTCTGTGAGAGGTCAACAAAGAGGACAGCAAATGAGTTTGATTATGAATAAAATTGTATTTAATGTGCATTTTCCAAAATATCAGCATGTACATACAGTACTTTAAGGAATTTAATGAATCACTTGATAGAAAAGTGTGAGAAGTGTATTTTTCAAATTTACTAAATTCATTAAATTTTGTTATGCATTCAGAAATCTTGTGCTGTACTAAAGAAATGAATATTACTCAGAATACACCCTTTACCCTACAAAATATATGGAAACAGTAGATTAAAAGTTGTTGACTGGAAAATGTCTAAAGAAGTGTACTGACGGCAATCCCATGCCCAGTGTTTAGAATAAGTAAACAGTCAGTAAGTCAGTCAGACAGTTGTCTCCCATTAGATATTTTACACAAGGTGTCATAGGACAAAATGAATAAATGGATTAAATCTAATCTTTCTTTCATGTAATTACACAGTGTTTCCCCCAGTCTTTCTATATCTTTTGTAAATTGTTTATTTCCTGGTCAAGTGGATGATTTCCTTTCCTTCTTCCTGCAGGTGACTGGGACTGTCATCCTCTAGATCCAACAGTGTGGCATGTAAGTTTTAGCAAAACCTATTAACATTCTACTGCTCTGACCACTTAACTCACACTGCATGTACTTATATCCTTGTTACCTCCCCTTATCAATGCTCTCATCCTCTTTACTGTATCCCTCGTCCCTTTAGCATCCAGTTACGTGGCAGCCGTCCAAAGAAGGTGACCACCTGATCGGACGCATCACCTTAAGCAAGAGGTCGGCCATGCCCCGTGAGGCTGGGTCCCTGCTCGGCCTAAAAGTAAGCAGGGATTTATTTTTCCTTCATTTTTCAGTGTCTGAGTACCACTAGGTGTTAAACAAGTACTTCATCCTGCAGAGAACAGATGTCATTGAGCCTCTCCATATCCACTTCAGTTTCTATTTGTTCTCCTGTCTGTCCTTTGTATGCAGGTGGTAGGAGGGAAAATGACAGAAACAGGGAGACTTGGGGCCTTCATCACCAAAGTCAAGAAAGGCAGCCTGGCAGATGTTGTGGGACACCTCCGAGCAGGTGCGAACATTTTCTGCGTAGCAGCTAGTGTGTGTGTGCCTGGCTAATAATGGTTTCATCGAGAAGGTGTTTTTTAGAAAAGTTTTGTGGATTGTGTGTATCCCTGTTATAACTAGCGTAGCACAAAGAAAAAGTGTCATTTACTTGTGAGAGTGCTGCCTACATTACTGAGGCTGTGCACAAGCTGGGGTGTGGAAGAGAACTGTCTACATTACTATGTGCCATCATTTTATTCACTTTATTCACAAATGCTTAACTTCTTCAAACATCCATTGTAATTGCTTCTACTGTATGTGAGTAACACATCCTGCAATTGGTTTTCAATTGGGGATCAAGGGATGTCTGTACATTACTATTGCTACTTCTGACATTCTGCACTGTCCACGTGTGCGTAAAGCCTGAAAGTCTGATACAGTTTATTGGTGCAGTGTGTGCATGCTTTCTGACGCTAATCCGCACGCACATATTACAAAATATGTGCTCCCAGTTGTGTACATAGTAATCCCCTATGGCACAATCCAGGCTCTGTATATTCAATACATGTTAATAATAAAATTACAGTATCAAGCTTCCTTTATGGGGAGTGACCCTCTGCATTTTTAATTATGATAAGAGATGTAAAAACAATGTAGAAAAAGTCAAATCTAAATGAAACTAAACCTTTAATTGTATTTTCATGTTATATAGGGCACTATTTAACATGATTTCCACTCAAAGTTGTATATTTGAAACAGTCAAATTACATCCTGGGCAGCCCCTCCGCCCTGCTAAAAGCACATTTCCGCTCTCGTGTGTGATGACAATTACAGGTCTAAGAAAAAAAGAAATGAGAATAGCCAAAATCCGGATTCGACTCGCAACTGCAACTTGCAAATTGGAATCAGCCTAAAAATTGCAAACAGTGCATCTGTAATTAGACCAGTTGCACTCTGCTTATAGCAAAGTTAGCTTAGAAACTCTTTTTAAAATGTTTCTTTCCCTTAAAATATAATAGGCCCAAGTCCTAAAAAATATTAAATACACAGATAGAAATAAATATACACACTCAAATAGATACAGTATATTTATGTTTTCCTTAACAAAAAGTGTGAAGAATTCAAATTTCACTTGGACTTTTAGTGTTAGCACCTACTTCACTGTTTTTCCCATCTTGGATCCAGGTGACGAGGTGCTTCAGTGGAATGGGAAGTCATTGCCAGGAGCGACGAAGAAAGAAGTGTACAACATTATTCTTGAATCCAAGGCTGAACCTCAAGTAGAAATAGTTGTTTCAAGACCTATAGGGTAAGATTGATGTTATTAGAAGTAATAATTGTCATTAAAGATCTAAGTGACGGAACTGATAATTTATGTTTTCTTCTTCATCTAAAAGCTCTATCCACCGAATTTTGTCCAAAAACTTCTTGAGAAAAGTGTATAGAGCATATCAGTAAGTAGTAGGTGGAGCCCCTTCTCCTGATGCCTTCCCATTAAACCTTCAGATCCAACAGAACATTACCTTGCTCCAGCTATCCCTTTCTCCTTTACGGCCCCCCACGTTTAAATGTGTTATATGTGCTATTCTACCATACAACTTTTTTTATTCAACCCTTTCTTTCGTTTATTTTTTAAAGACCAACGCACACAAAAGTCGTTGCTGTATATTTCCTCTGTATGTATCTGATGCACTATATTTTCTGCTGTTTTACAGGGAAATCCCAAGAATCCCAGAGTCATCCCACCCTCCACTAGAATCTAGTAAGTATTAATTCAGCCACTTTATAGATAATATTACTATTGTTTGTAAGTAGCTGCTGGGGAAGTATTTCATACTTATCACTTTACTTTAATTCCAATTCCAAATGTCGCTCTCGTTATCACTCAGCAGGCTCTAGCTCCTTTGAGTCACAAAAGATGGACCGTCCGTCCATATCAGTGATGTCCCCTACCAGCCCTGGGACCCTCAGAGATCTTCCTCTGGTACTGCCTGGCCAGCTCTCTGTGAGTATCTGCAAAGAGTACAGACACAGGTACATGTCAACATACTGATACTGTTGATACGGATGGAGATCAACTGCCTTTACTCCAGGTAAAGCTGTGGTACGACAAAGTGGGCCATCAGTTGATCGTCAACGTCCTTCAAGCCATAGACCTGCCATCTCGACCTGACGGACGACCTCGGAACCCTTATGTCAAGATGTACTTCCTGCCTGATAGGAGGTAAGTTACTTTTTAATTTTTGTGCTGGTTATTTTGAATTAATACTGTGTTGTTCAGAGACACACTTCCATTTGTACCCTTACTTGTACTCTCTGTGTGGTCATCCCTCTGCTCCAGTGACAAGAGTAAACGAAGGACTAAAACAGTGAAGAAGAGCGCTGAGCCCAAGTGGAATCAGACCTTCATATATTCACACGTTCACCGACGAGACTTCAGAGAACGCATGTTGGAGATCACAGTCTGGGATCAGCCTAGAATCCAGGAGGAGGAGAGTGAATTCCTGGGTGAGGTGAGTGACACCATGTTCATATACTGTTTCTAGGTATTTATATGAGTCTAATTTGCAGCTTTTGCTGTTATTGGCTTTATTTCTCAGTATTACAGTAAATTAAGACACAGTAAACTAAGTGGCACTTTACACAGTTAAAGGAATGTGCTGTATAACTAATCTAAAGTAAAACAATCTGCTTGTTCAAGACCTCTAGTATATTATTCAAATCATTTATATCAATATTCAGATTGTATCTCAACTGCATATCAAACACTGCAGATGAATTGTGCAGGAGTTTCCTTTGTAATCTTGGTTGTAAATTAAAATTAACTATACACTATACCACTATATACATTTTTAATGAATGTCTGAAAAATAGAGTATTAACGAGACTGAAAACAAGCAATAGAAAATTGGAATATATAATAATAATATATAACAAAATATAGGCAGGTTTTCAGTCTGTAAATCTGTGATGTTATAAACCCCTCATGCTTCAAAATTATTTATAATAATTACTCGAAAAGTGGAAAACTACTGTTTGGTTCACAACTCAAAGATGTGTGATGACAGGTCTTTCTATTATCTTTATATGAAGAAATACTGGGTGGCACGGTGGTGTCACCTCACAGCAAGAAGGTCCTGAGTTCATTTGATCAGCGTCTTTCTGTGTGGAGTTTGCATGTTCTCCCTTTGTTTGCATGGGTTCTCTCTAGGCACTCCAGCTTCCTCCCACAGTCCAAAGACATGCAGTCAGGTTAACTGGGGACTCTAAATTGCTCGTAGGTGTTAGTGGGAGTGTTGTCTTTGTCTATATGTGGCCCTACGATAGACTAGTGACCTGTACAAGGTGTACCCCGCCTCTTGCCCGTATGACAGCTGGGAAAGGCTCAGGCACACCCGCGACCCCTACGCCCCTCTAAGCGGTTCAGAAAATAGATGGATGGATGAAGAAATACCTCAGTGGCTCCACCTGACTCACCTACCCTTTCCATCCCTTCTTTTTTGTCCTCTCTTAGATCCTGATAGAGCTGGAGACGGCCTTGCTGGATGACATTCCTCACTGGTATAAACTCCAGACACATGATGTGTCCTCTATACCTCTGCCACAGCCCTCCCCGTACCTCCCGCGCAGACGTGGCCACGGAGACAGCCCCAGCAAGAAGCTACAGAGTATGTCTGGTTATATACTGTACATATACACACTACAGCATTGTGTGTGTATCTAACTGTGTGTGCATAATTTAATACAAACACACAGTTTGCTTGAGTGTCTGGTTTCTAACCTTTCCTTTACTGAGCCTCTTTTTTTGGTCTCTCACTGTGGGAGATTCCTTTCAACCTTACCCTCTCCTGTGTGTTGTGTGTGTGTGTGTGTGTGCAGGGTCTCATCGCATCATTGATACAGAGTTTGATGATGGTTTGATGGTAGTGCCTAAAGGTGGGTGGGGGGCATGGTTACTGAGTATTTCGTGTAGTAGCCTGTAGGCATCCAGCACTGGGTGAGAGAGCATCTTCATGCTTCCTTGCTACTTCTGTTTCTCCTTTTGGTTCCAACATACTTTTTATTTTAGGACAAACTGCACCTAAATTAAAATAATTCATCGTTGCTGAATCAGCAAAAGCAACCCTTTTGTGATTCATCATATTGCTACTGGGCTGCAGTTTTTGAACTGGCCAGCCTTAGTACTGCTGCAGTTTGTTCTGTTCTTCACCGAGGCTGCAGTTCCTCCTCCTCTGCTGGGCCGTAGAAACACTGAAGCACTGAGCGCATGTTAGACTGTAGAGCTACAGTAGATCTCTGCCATTCTCTGCATGCTTCTAGCCACTGCTTACATCACTGAAAGCACAGTGGATGTGCACAGTATAATCTGAATTTATGTTTTTTTTAGCCGATAGAATCACTACAACTATTTTGTTGTTTGACTGTTTCTGCTATGGCTTCATTTCCTGTCAGATGAATGTGGACCTGCTTGAAATACTTTAAATACTAATGCCAAATGGTGTTCTACATGTGGTTGTTAGAGGGAACATAATATGCAACTTTTTGAAAATGATATGGCATATTTTCTATGGATAGATTTTTACATGTTTAGCCTACTTTATTATCAAATATTTTTTTCTTTAAATGATATAATTTCAAGCAGAAACATAGTAGTTCATCACTTTATGTCAATTTTGTGTCTGTGAAGTCACGTTTTACTGTCAGCTGTATATGTATAATATACTGTATAGAACATTGCTCTAAAGATTTTGATGAAAAAGAAGGTATGAGCAACAAATTAAAACAGCAGCTGTCAGATTAACAAGATTTCAACTGATTGGATGTTTTGGAGTCAAGGATAAATTCCCCATTAGAATTTTAATGTTTGTGTGTTTCTACTTTTTTTTAAAGAAACACGTTTCTTAACACAGTTGCTCATTCAGTTGAGTTTCATGTGTTATGATGCAGAAAATAAACAGCACTTAACCATGACGACCACACTACAGAATATACTATATAGTCTCTTATGTATGTTCTGTTGCAATGTTTTACTGATATGTCACATGTGGCACACCATACTGGTTGAAACAAATCTCAGGTCTGGCAGAGACACAGAGACATAGCAGAAACAGTCAGCTACATGACTAGCTAATCTGATCACTAGCTAGTCATTTCTCTGTAAAACATCCTGAAGTGATGTTCTACAGTCTCTAAGAGAATGGTGTCTGTAGTGGGACTCGGTAGCACAACACTCAGAACTTGTGTGTCCTTATCAAAGGACACATGACATGTGTGTGTTTCTGTGTGTTTATCTAAGCTTGTGTGCGAAATAATTATACAAACCCACAGATTGTTTGTATGAATGTGTGTGTGTCTTTGTGAATCTTGCTATTTTATGCTCTTGTGTGTGTGTGTGTGTTTGCCTCCATACTGGGTCTGTGTGTGTGGTGTCAAGGTGCTGAGCGTAACTCTAGGGAAAGAGAGAGAAGCAGTACACTGGCTGTGCCTGAGCAGCAGCGACCTGTCCAGCACCGCTCCCGCTCTGTGTCACCACATCGAGAGGACTCCTGTAGGGCCCGATCCCGGCCCGCACATGTGCCCATGCAAAGGTCAGTCTGCCAGACATGTTAAAGCAGGCATGTTTAGTGTCCTGAGATTAAACTGTAATACATTTTTCATAACACCTGTAAAACTATGAGAGTTTGTAATGTCAACTTCTTGATGCACATGTAAACACACAAGGCTGGTGTTGGTATCAGCTACAGTATGTGTATCATCTGACAAGGAGAAACCTAATTCAACAGAAAAGATACAAGCAGAGGTGCAAGTTACATTTACTGTGTTACATTTACTTGAGTAACTTTTTGAAAAAAATGTACTTGTAAGAGTAATTTTGCTTCTACTTTTTACTTACTTATTTTTGGTAAGAAGAAACGCTACCCTTACTCCACTACATTGGGCTGCATTTGACTCATTACTTTTTCATGCTACACATTAGATATTCTTAATTTTTGCCAGAGAGATGCCGCAAGTGGATCTACCATATGACTATGTGTTACCAATCAGAGATAGCAACAATAATCACGTGACTCTGCTTCACCAATCAGACATAGCCATGCAGCCACATGACCACACACAAACTGTGGCACAGGGTGACACAAACTCTTCACATGTAGCAGACGGGGAATGAAAACACACAGAAAATGAGAAAGTCAGCTCCAGTACTAATACTGAAGAGGATGAACACCCTTGGTCTCATACAAACAGAGGTCAAGTGAATATACAGTATACAATATATCTTGTCACTGGAAGTAATTTGCACTATTCAAACATGTAACACATAAGTACTGGTTTCAAAAGCTTTATATTGTGAAAAAGTGAGATTTGGAAATTCATATTTCTTGCGCCTTAATTTATTATTTTGTAAATATGTTAGTTATTTTTACTCTTTTATTATTTAGAAATACCAGAATTTGCACATTATTTTATATTTTTGTCTGTCTGATTACATTATTTCTAAAAAATAAATCAGACATTAGATCAAACAATACTTCTTTACTCGTACTTAAGTAATTGTTTAGATCACTACTTTTTACTTCTACTTGAGTACTATTATTTTGAAGTAACGCCACTTATACTTGAATACAATTTTTGGCTACTCTACCCACCTCTGGAGACAAGTGTAGCTTCTGCTATATTTGAATATATATGAAATTATATGTTTGAATGATGGTACATTATGAAAAAGGCAAACTGAAAACTATAAATTATTTCATAATCAAAATGGCATTTTTCTTACAGAGAAATACTGTATTAAAGTGTTACACCAATATTTGTTGATAACATTTTCACAAACCACTTACTCTATACAGATCTGCAGCATGTATGTTATGTAATTCTCATATTTACATGCTGACATTGACATCTCCTCAGTTTTCTGAATGAAATCAAACTTCCCTAATCAAATCCAATAGTTTTGTGGCATCATTTTGTTTTTATATTGTGCCACATCAGACCAAAACTGACTGAATCATCACAGTCACTACATAATTCACCAAGATATATATATTATCTCCTAATAAAAAACGTACATTAATTAGATATTTTTGTTTTTATCAGGAGTCTGGATGAGATCCACCAAAACCGTCACAACTCCCAGTCCCCCTCCCGATACCACGACTCCCACTTGGAGCACCAGCGCTCCGGTGACTCGGACTACGAGTACTCTGAGGACAGGTAAGTTATTGTCGGGGCTTCTGAAGATATTTGGGGTTGCAGGATGACGAGGTTAAGACAGTGATTTTAGTTGACATAGAAGTTGCACACACATTGGATCAGTGCCCTTAGTGGATCATTCAGCAGTCTTCACCAATAACAAAGTTACTCTATATAAAGTCTGGATTTTATTTTGGTTAATCGGTGTTTGTAATTGGATATTGCCAAACTAATTTCTACTAATAATACTAACAATTAAAAAATAATCATTGCAACATTCTGTACTGTTGAATGCAGACTTAACTGAAATTTCAGAATTATGATTTCCTGGTTTCTGTCATTCATAATTTCACTTTGCCTGTCTGAGTTGCCATCCTCTTCTGTTGTATTTTCTCGGGTTGTTTTTCATTTGTTCACCCATCGTCATGGCAATGACAGTGAGGTCCTGGAGATGCACAGGTCTATCCGGGGCAGGAGTGCCGAGTGCCTGCACACAAACAGGTAAAACAGTAAACAAACAAACAAAAAAAGAGACAACAACCACCTATCACTTTAATTTAATAAAATATGCCATTTTCTCATCATTTCCATCCTCACTGCACTTTAACAAATTCATCTTAACACACTTAGGGCCTGATTTACTAAAGGTTTATACGTTTATACGAAAGGCAGGTGCAGTCCGCTTGAGTTTTTACCACTCGTGTTAATATATTTGGAGTAGAGTGATGCAGATTTGGAGCTGCTGGGTGAGCTAGGTGCTGATTTGGAGCCGGTTACAAGAAAAAAACTGCCATGTAAAAACTTGTATCTCCCCATTGTGTCTGGGTTATTTCTCCATACTGTAGCTGCTACTGCTCGGGTCTCCCAGAGACTCCTGAAACACAGTAGGTTTCCTTGCTCTCAGGACTGACTGAATAACTTTTCTCAAGAGTTACAAATGTTACCTGTCCATTTAGCATTTATCCTTGTAATGCTGAGATTTAATTTCTGTGTTGTAGCTCATCAAAGTGAGTCTAACACTTAGTAGTCACTACTAGTCACACTAGTATATATTACACTATAGATCTAATTTCCTCTTGTGTTTACATTGTTAATTTTATACTGGCGAAACATGCAAAAGCCTCATTTAAATGTGGCCCCTGTTGTTGATAATTTTTTCTTAGTAGCATTACCTTCAAAACGCTCACTAACAAGATGGGACAAGCATTCTAGTGTTCACTATTAGTAAATCAGGCCCTTAATATTGATATTTTTGATGTGTTGATTATCTTGAATGGATCTTGATTGTATAGTATGTCTGCTTTTCTGCACCCGCGTGAACACAAAGTTCAACATATATCACTTGTAGCACACTCACAGATTCATGTCCAACAACTGTCCTTCACCAGAGCTCTTCTAGAAAGACACACAACCCTCTGATCACTGTGTAACACACCTGACTTCAACGAAGACAAAATTATTTTGAATCACTTCTTTATTTTATTTTACGTCTTCACTCACAGCAGCTGTATTTGTTTTTTTTGTTTCTTGTCTTGCTTTATGTGCATGATCTCCACTCATACAACCAGGGGCATAGGTAGATACAACAACACACTCCCCCCTAAAATGCCCCTGTTAGTAAATGGTATCCATAAAGACATTTACAGGTAAGCCTTTAGAGTGAAAGGCGTTCTTGCGTACCCTTTTCTGTGCCTGTCCAGCTTTCCCAGACTCATTTGTGGAAATGGTGGGCCATTTAGTTGCAGCAGTGTTCCCTCGGTGCAACAAATGCCCATATGTCTCCCAGACCACTACGCTGCTTGTGCTTGTTTTGGTCTATATATGCCAAGTTGCTTTGTCATGGTGCCGCTACAGCTAACCAGCTAATGTGTATGTGTTGCATTTCCCTCTGTATTATGCAACCCTTAAAAGTGCTTTTATATATTTACATAGTAAAGCATTTATACTTCTGCATATTACTTCTTGCCATTTTCAAAACATATCACATATGTTTAGACTGATTGATTAGGTTGTAAACAGGTCAGAGGCCATAAACCTACACAAGTACGGAAATGTGGATGCTTAGAGCTACGTTAGCCTCATCACACGCTTTGTTGCGATTGTCAGTGTCTGACAATGTGATACAAACTCAAGCTGTAGCCTAAGCGTTGGTGCCAAGGGCACAATAGCATTAAATAGTGAGAAGGCTTACTACTTGTGTTTTGGTTAACTTCTGCTCAATGTAACTGCCAATTCAATGACATTCTACTGCAACACGTCAGTATACATTGTCATATTTATGATACTTCATCATCTCCTCATACAGACAGGAATGCAACTGATACTGATTACTTTATTTCTTCTGCTTGCGCAATAAGTAGCCTGCAGTGGTTTGCAGCAGTACATGTTCGCTATACACCATTTGCCTTCCTACTAGCTTGAACTTTTTTTGTCAATAAAACTCACAAGGTAATAAAATAATAATAAAAGCAGGCTATTTTGAAATGCAACAGGGAAACATTATTTAACGCTCTAATTGGCTATAATTGCTAGTTATGCTAGCTGTTGTTAAACTTTAACGTATGACAAAATATGTAAAAAGTAAAGACACTCCTTCAATGATAGTTATGATGCTAACATCCTAGGGTTTATGTAAACAGCACCTCATTCTTAGCATGTTGCTCTGCTGACATTAGCATTTAGCTTAATGCATCTCTCTTTACAGCTAAACAAAACTGCTAGCATGGCTTGTAAGGTCTTGAATCCAAATAATTCCTAACAGGCCTCGGTTACAAATAAGGGTCATAGAGTTTGGAAAACACATAAATACAAGGAGCACTTTACAAGTAGCGTTATGGGAAGTGTAGGATCTAGAGTCTTTGGAGTTTCAATATTTTCTCCGTTATCTGGGCCAGTTTTACCAGTTCTTTTTCCCTTGAACTTCATGGACATGCTGAGGTATCCCATAGCAATAAATGCTTGGAAATCAGTCTAAAATATATGAAATGCTTTGAAAATGGTTGGCAATGATGTAAAGAATAGTACAGGTAGTGGGCTAACATGCCATACCTCCACTCTTTTCGTTTAATACATTTCTGAGATGTTGGTCCTGGCATCCTAATTTGCACCTTCTTTCTCTTTTTTCCATGTCTGAACCAGCAGTTTCCTCAGTTTCTCTCTGTTCAGCTCTAATCCCTTTTTGGCACTTCTATACGTTTTATGTATGCATTCGCTGTATCTTGGTTTCTTAGCTACATGCCGCCTCAACTGGCTTTAGATGGGTATATTGTACTATATAATCAGCATTACATGTAGTATCCCCATATGTGTGTAGAGGTTCAATCCATACGGATGAGAAGCATAACTATCCTTGTGCTCTTATATAACAAATTCCTCAACCTGAGGTATTTATTATATATGTTTACTATGAGTGGTGTTCCTGGTCATGGCCAGCATCACGCAGCAGGCACACTTCTCCTCAAAGGCAAATCCAAACATAAAAAACTGTGAACAGGGAGTTGAGAAGGAAACCATACGTTGTATGTACTGTGCTGTGAACGCTGCCTCGCCTGAAGCCTGTCTACACTTGTGTTTTTTCCCCATTCATTTGTTTAGTCTCTGCTTATTTCAGTCAGTTGCATGTGTCATTTTCTTTTTTACTCTATCCTTCCTTTGCATGTGGGTCTTTGCCTGCCTGTCGTGGGTGGGGTGTTCACGTACAGCTCCACCCTCCCTGCATGCTTAAAGAGCAAACCGACGCGCAGGCAGGAAAGGGGCAGTACCATGCCTCGTAGCATCCTAACACACCGTGTGCTCAGGTTCACCGATGAGGTCACGGTTAGGTAAGAACACGCCCTTTCCCCCAGCACCACCTTTTCTTTCTATTCCTTTTTGCATGTGCAGGCAAAGCCAGAACATTAGGAGTAAACTCCCATGTTGCCATCTGTGCACTGCATCTCGATTGAAAAGATTATTGTACATGCGATGGCGCGGAGCCATCCGTCGGTTGAGAGCGTTGTCACGGAGCAGCATGATGTGACAAACATACAGCTGTGAGTGTATGCAGCAGAGAGTAAATGTGAACACAGAGTGCTCTCCCTTCCCCTTCGCTCATTCACTCCCTCACACACACACACACACACACACACAGTCCCCTCTCCCACTTAGACCTGGTTCCCATGGCAACTCACCAGCCTTCCATCTGAGTGGTCTCACAATGTATGGCTGTGAGGAATGACTGGCTATGATAAATGGAGATACAGCATCAGAGCCATTACATGTTACTGCACTGTCTTACGGCCTTCTCCTCCCTTTGTCTCACCTTCCTCTCTTTTTTAACACTACCACTCATTCTCCTTTTTTTTTGACTGTTTCCTTTACCTCCCACTCATCACCCTTTTGTTCTGATTCTCATCTTCTCATCATTCTCCTCTGTCCCTGTGCATTTTGTCTCCATCTCTGTTTCTCTCTCTCTGTCTTGATTTCTCTTTCTGCTGCCATGTTGTGGCGGTGCAGCGACCTGCAGCCATCATTGGACAGAGTGAGGAGTGCCAGCACCACCTGTCTCAGACCAGACACTAACTTTCACTCCCCTGACAGAGACAGGTATAAAAAGGAAATGCACACAAGTGAATTCACACTTTACATCAATCAAGTGAATTTAATTTGCACGAGATTTTGGCATTTCATTTTAAAGATGATTACAAAATGACTAATCGCAGTTAGTCGCAAAAATCCATATTTTTGTGACTGCATGATATAATCATTCAACAAATTTGGGTTTGAGGATGTTGCATGTCTTCATTGCAGTTCATGTCATGTGTCTCTTTCATACATGAATGAATTTGCCATTGCATAATGTCTTAGAAAAACATCTACAGTAACTGCTGTTACACATTTAAGAGGAAAATAAGTCAGTATAGTATTGTATTTCCCTATTAAAATTATTTCAAACACGACAGTCAGGATTGTAGAACCTACAAATGTACTACACATAAATCTAAGAAAGGTTAGCTGAGACATTTTGGAAAATGTATATACCTGAAAAGCAGCTACAAGCATCATTGTTAGCTTAGCTTAGCCACTGGAAACATAGGAAAAAAACTAGTCTGTCTCTGTCCAAAGGTCACGGTATGTGGCTACACAATAGTCTCATACATAGTCTCACATAAAACCACAAATTGCCACTAGTGTCACTGTGTCTATGGTAAAATCTAAATATGAAACTATAGCCTTAGCTTAGATGGTTAGCTTGGCACAAAAACTTAAAACAGGAAGGTTGTTCAGGATAACACATTCATCTTATACTTTTCAATTAAATATGAAGTCAAAATTTGTGACTTTAATAGGCAGATTTAGTTATTGTAGAAACTTTAGTGTCTGACACTAGCTATTTCCTCTTTTGCCAAGCTAAGCTATATGTTCCCTGCTGTCTCATCATATTTACTGCATAGACGTGAGAGTGGTATTTCTCTGTTTTTTATCTAACTATCACCAAGAAGGAAAGTGAGAGTATTATCACTTTGTTAGCTTCTTCACGCAGTGTGTGCTCATATCTCTGACATAAAATGTAAAAGTCAAATCAAGGTGAATCTTCTGATTGATACACCATGAAGGTGACTCAGTTTCACAGCCTTCACTGTCCCTTTACACTAACAAGCTCTCCTGATGTTCCCACCTTGGGCTGCTCCTCTTCCCACTCCCCTGCCCATCTAGGTGCTCCATCTCTTTGCCCAACAAGACTCCCCCAAGTCCCAGGATCTTAGTAGAACATGTGGCCCCTGAGGAAGACAGGTATACTGAGCCGGCTCCCTGCTGTCCTCACTCCTAAAAAACTACGCTACAGCGCTGCTTGTGTGCTTAAACCTTTCTCACCCTACATCACAATCCCGTAACCTAGACCTCATCCCGTAGCTGGCAGTGTTTCCAAAATCGTCTTCTTTCCCCTTTCCTGTGAAGGCTGTGTGATCCCTCCTTTATACCGCTGCATCTGCTCTTTCTGCTGAGTGCCTGTTCTGAATTTCTGCACTTTCCTTGCTATATTGTTGTTGCTAGTAGAGTAAAAGAAATATGCAACACGCAGGTCAAGGCTGTTACAAACCACAAAATAAAAAGTCTCAACCTTTGCAGCATATAAGCCAACGTTCAGTTTTGCCATTGTGTGTCTACCATTATCCACATCACATTTGTTTTTTCCTCTCTCTGTGTGTGGTTGCTGTTTACTGAAACAGGCAGTGTAGCAATTCTTCAAGTCCAAACTGTCACAGGGGCAGCAAAAAAAGTCTGGAGGGGGATAGGTAAGATCAATCATTCATCCATTTTTTCATTCATTCACTCCATCAGTTATTTCTTCTCATGTCACTCCTCCTTTTCTCCGTGGAGAGATGATGAAATCTGACCAGACGTGACTGGTCTGGAATATTGATTATGTAGCTTTGATGTAGCTTTTGGTGCTAGCTGATAATCACAAAACCCACCACAATTTTCAGTTACAAATGTTAAGCAAAATGACTCCAAAAACTAGCCTGGATGGGTCTATGGGCTAGGTGTTTCTACAGCATGTCATATAATATATGTAGCTCAATTGGTAGTGCAGTCATCTTTTAACCCCAGCATGGGCAGGTTCACATCCCGGTCTTCCCATGGCTACATGCTGAGAGGTGACACTGAAACCCTGTAGGAGTGCTGTTCTATACATGCAGCTGTCCAAACAACAATTTCCCCAAGGGGATTAATAAAGTATCTGTTATTATTGTTATTATACTGGCCTGGGAGTTTAAGGGTGCTATTGAGTTTCTCATCTCAGTCACTGTGAGAAACTCATTAGGTCAAAGCATATTTCCCTCAGTATGATTTTAGCTTAAAAATATAAAATGTTTTGTATTTATGGTTTTATGTTTTCATTTCTTTTCATTTCCTGGTTCATGGCAGCCGTATCCAGCCCACCTCTATCCTGAGGGGCAGTAGGGGGAGAGAGGGCCCACTGCGGCCCTTTGGCCAAATAGCCTTGGCTGGGTCCTGCCCAAACTCACCACGACTGGACAGGTGCATGCTACGGCCAGCGCTACGCCTGTACTCCCCCTGTGTCAAATGAGTGTGGTAGCACTCTATGCACAAGTACCACTGGTGTTGTCATATATCACGTAGTAAAAAATGTGTTATGTGAAATGAGAGGTACAAATATGTATTAATCAACACTTGTTGATGTGGAAATGTAAGAATTATAGGTACAATCAGGCATAAAGCTCTGGATATGAAATAATTTACTATCTCATCGTCATAACACTTTAACTGAAATATGAACAAATGCTATGATACTGTGCATACAGTATGTAAATACACTCTTTCTCCTTCTACACTTCCTTTACTTTTTCCTTCACCTTTACTGATGAATCTAACTCATCTAACCTAATTTGACCTTTGACCTCTAATGCTGACCTCAATTTGTAGCTCCAGCGATTCTGTATCAGCTTTATCTCAGTTAGTGATTTTAATGATTCATAGTAATATGCACTATGATTATGTGACCTCTCCTATCTCCTTGTGTCTTTTCATTGCATTTTGACAGAGCACACCCCCATGGCAGCCCCTCTCCTCCAACGGGGACTCCCTCATCAGGTCGCAGGGGCAGGCAGCTGCCACAGCTTCCTGCAAAGAGCAGCAGTATAGAGCAAGGTATGTCCTGTGGGTCAATGAAGCGGTGACACGTAAAAACATTTTTGTGAGTGAATGCCATGATGTATGTTTGTCACACTCCCTGTCAGGTTTTCTTTTCTTATTATAATAATAAATTAAAGTTACATTTTAAAAGTAACATAATGCTGACTTATGGGAACATACAATTTGATTACATTCTAATACTCTATATAGATAACAGACTGTAAAACTGGAATCGAATCTGTTTCAGATTATCATTGTTTTATCAACCTAGCAATCTTTTGGATTATGACAGCCGACAGAGGATACTGTTTAGAGTACACAAATGTGCCAGTATTAACCATAAAAATTCCTTTATTCCTAAAGTCCTCGGAATTCTACTTAAAACTAATTATCCTGGTGGTGTTAGCTGATGGGTGGGTTTGCCAGAGCAATCAGAGAAAGCAGTTTTCTCATGTGGCAGCATCTATATATGACTTTTCCTACTTCAGTAAACCCAATCCAGACACAAATAACAGGTTTTCAATGAGCCTCCAAGCATCCACTGTGTGAGCAGTTCAATTCATTTCAGTTTATCAGTGCACATGATGCTCCACCTAGTGTTCAAAACCTGATCGTGCATGCTCAAGATACTCCCTGTAGATTAGAATCCCTTTTTTTTTATACCTTTGTTTTCTTCGGTCTATGAGTATGTTTTATACCTACATAATCTTTCTGTGTTTTGCCTCAGTTCTAGAGGGGCGAGCCCGACAGCTGCCGATGAAAGTACATTCCTACCGGCCTTCAGCCTCCCATGACCCTGAGACGGACCTCAAGACGAAGCGGGAGGTCAGCATCATCTTTTAAACGATTAATGATCGTGTTTACTCTTCTGTCCTCAATTTGAGTGAAATCATCATCTCGCTCCTCTCCCCCACCTCTTCATCCATAGATGTATGCGGAACAGAGGCGTAGCAGCGATAACATGTCAGCCAGATCGTCAGACAGTGATATGAGCGATGTGTCTGCCCTTTCCCGTGCCAGCAGTGCCTCCCGCCTCAGTAGCACCAGCTACATGTCTGTCCAATCAGAAAGACCTGGTGGGCAGCTCAGGTCAGTCCTCATTGGCTGCTGATTCTGTATGTTCATATACTGTACGTCGCCTCATCCACTATGATCTACATTCGTTTGCATACAGTCAGTTCGCCCTTTTCTATGTAAGCCTTAATGCGTGCTAATCATTGTGTGTCCTTCTGTTTTATTTCTGCACGCCATCTGCTGCATGTTTCTGGCCCTCTGCATGCTCTGTCTTCTCTACACTCACACACACAACAACAACACATGGACACGTACAATGTATGGTGGAAATGCAAACAAACTGAACTCAGATCCAAGTCATTAGAGGAGGAGAAGAAGGACAGGAGAATCTCATGGGGGGTGAATGGAGAGGAGGAGAGGAGGAGGGCAGCGGGAAAGAGACGTTTCTCAGAGGAGTTGAAGCGCAGGAGACACACTGTAGCAGGAGACACAGGGGAATCCAGGTAAAGATCATTAGATGGTGAATCCATCAATGACAGCAGACGGTTAATCTAGTAATAGTAATACACACACATTTCTACATACACGCTTAAAGACAATTACTGGAAATAAATTATAGCTACAGGGCGCAACTTCTGGGAATAGACCTGAGAAATCAGTCCACCCAGGGTGTCACATCCTGAGTTTGTGTCCAAATATACCCTTTTGAGTCAGCACATAAACCACAGGCTTCAACCTTCTCTGACTGGTTAGACGGACAAGCCTTGCTAAAAAAGTGAACATGTCTGCACTGATTACAGCACCTCTCCACGTTAAAATAACATCTAAAGTGTTGCTCTGCGAAATAAATGACCAATTGTAGATTTAAGAGGCTCCATAAATAAATGGATTACATACATTACACAATACATAAATTATATGAGTATAAGTATTTCATTCTTAGCAACATGAGGCAGTCTTGAAATATGTATTAGCTGAGGAGCTTTACTATGGTATTCTGAGGTGTACTGGAGTTACTGGCCACAGATTTAATGTAAACACAGTGGAAACTTTCAATTGTAGCAATTCAGGAAAATTCCTTATTTATCTGTATGAGAAAGTTATTTTCTTTTGGCTTTCAACATCCAGCGGAAGGTCAGGAGCTACAAAGTACATCCCTGTTTTATTGTCTTACCCCTGGACAGTATGTATGTGCATACTGACTGACACAGATTTAAGTTTGAATGTTCTAGCTGATGGATGTTATGTATATGTAGAAAGGAGCAGTAAAAAGTAAATTAAAAGTAGAATAATAAAAGAACAAAGAAAACGTACATAAATTACTTTCAGCTTTTGGTTTGAATTTTATGCTCCAAATAAATGAAAACTAATTTGACAAAACTATTTGGTAAACATATGTATTAACCCATACACGTCTCTTCATTTTCATCAATATTGCTGCTAATAATAATATTAAAAAATCGCTAAACCAGAGTCCCTGCGATAGACTGGCAACCTGTCCAGGGTGTACCCCGCCTCTCACCAGTATAACAGCTGGGATAGGCTCCAGCACACCCGTGACCCCTACGGGGACTTAGCAGTTCAGAAAATGGATGGATGAATGGATGGATGGATGCTAAACCAGATTATCAACATAAACCTCAACTTATATGTACATACATACATGCATACATACTTTTTTTTCTTTTCATGCTCTCACACACCCCAAGCTGACCAGTGGCACTGGTGGAAAGGGACAAATGATCTTATCCAGTGGTCCTCATTGGGCCAGCTGGTGATGTAGTGCAGCTTATTAGCCAGCTAATGTATTGAGGACCAGGAAGGGGAGAGAGTGGACCCTTACTACAGATCAAATAGAGCGTTATAAAAGGCCCAGGGCTTTTCAGACAAGAGTGCATTATTATCTAAAACAGTGCACTCTTTGACATTGAGATGTATCTCAGTTGGAATTGTCTAGAGCTTAGACCTAAAATTGGCCTGGTCCACACATTTTTGGCCGTGTAGCGTACAGTCAAACTTAGGAGTATGACACACAGGAAGAAAAACAGAGACAGGCTCAAGACTACATTCACCACTGCCAGATGACTCTAGAGCGTTGTTCAGCCATGACACATCAAGCCTTTGCTTTTTTAACCTTTTTAACCAATCCTAATATCCGCAATGCTTCTTCATCCACCTTACTAATTTTAGATAATTCATTGGATCCCACACATGTAAATCATTTACCTTTTTCAAATGAATCTTTACAATCATCACCTTGTCTTGCCCTAGTTATATGTGTTTGTTAGATAAATACATATTGTTCTATAAAGTTGACCTTTCAAAATAAAACCACATCAAAAGGCAAAATGTCCTGCTTATGCCTGTTTTAGAAAATACTGAGTATTTTTATGGACCATAGTTTTTTTTAGACAATATAAGGACATATAAATACAAATATCTCACACTGTATTAATGCTTTCATTTTTTCATATTCTGATTTGCCATTCTGTTGTGATTTATTGTTATAAGTGGCTCCTGTTCTTTGTGCCTGTGTATGTGTGATCCCCACTGCATGCCTCAGATCCTTCCTTGCATGCATCCTCTGCTGTGACTGCCTGGACCACTGCCATCCTCCAGACCTGGATCCTCCCCTCCCAGCCTGCTCCTCAAGTGCACGTCCTTCCCTAATCCCCCTGCAGGGGCCGGTAGAGAGGCCTCAATCCACACTCCCCCTTTCCAGCCATTCCACAGCTCCCCTGGGCCACTGGACTGTGGTTGTCAGGGGCCCATGTGGAGTGGAGAGTATGGGTGATAGGGCTAGTGTAGCCGGGCTCTCCTGCAGCACTTTGACCCCATCTGAGGGGATGGACATACAGCAGCTCCTCCGAACCCCAACAAGGCAGCATGGACTGCTGGACAGCTTCCGCTCACGTGTAGTGGCCTGTTTCACACGAATGAACTTTAACACATGATATGATGATCAGTGTTGGATTGCAGGATCATTTTATAAATCAAAATCTCTTTCTTTAGACCTAATGACACCACAGTGTCACTACTGTTTAAGCTTCGTGTTATAGGATTCATCACTAGTTTTTCATTATCATTTCTGTAGGACTCCATATGTGCTGTTTGATTAAACATCATTTCTCAACCACAGTCAGTTTGAAACCTTACAGTTGCCTTTTCCCACCTTTTTGTCAACCCTGCTGTTTTTCTGTTCCTCTGAACTGAAGGTACAGTATAGTCCTTACAACATCCCCTCTCTCTATCACACCCAGTCACCGTGTCACTTAGTGTATTTCCTCTCTAGTCGGCAGATGAGGTCGATGGGCCGCAGCATGCCCAAGAGCTCCAGCGTAAGCGGAGAGATCTACACCCAGGAGCGCACCGACGGCAGCCAGTCGGACACGGCGCTGGGCACAGTGGGAGGTGGCAGCAAGAAGAGACGATCCAGCTTCAGTGCGCGGGTGGTGGCCATTGTTGGCAACCGCCGCAGCCGCAGCACTTCACAGATCAGCGGGCCTGGTGAGTTGCCATGGCAACTCTGAAATGTTCCCCTGACGACTGTATACTCAGTCAGTTAAATGTTGCATTATTTTATATTTTACTTTTAACTGCTGAAAATCTAAACC
>OMLM01010831.1:48605-60561 GCA_900302695.1 Helostoma temminkii
TTTAAGGTTGCTATCCAACCCTTCATTTGCATTATTTTGAAACATCAACACAAGCACAAGAGCTTGATTTTTTTTTTTTTTACAACAAAAAGTTTAACTTTTTGAAAAAAACATTTAGTTAAAAAAGAAAAAAAGAAAAAAGCAACAATCCCGTCATTGTTTTGTTTATTTCCTAGAAAACAGACGGAGAAGAAAAAGAATCGCTCACAGTTTTCCTTTATGCGTCTCTGTGAACGTTTAAGTAACTAATCAGACTGTCAGACATGTCGGGACGCTAAAAACACCAATCCTGATCCTCCGTTTTGGCCCATGAGCTCCTTCCGCCAGGAAGGGGGCAGAGTCAGCATGACTTTGGAACCTGTTCCAAACTGCATGCACGTTTTTTGTAAAACGAAACAGATACAGAAAAAAAAGAAACTGAACTAGATACGTGTGTTAGTTCCACATACTGTAGGGCCGCTTGTATGTTGCATGCAGTTGTACAGTTTGCTCGTACTTGAATATTAAAGAGATAAAACCAAGAAACCGAAGCCATTCCCATTTACGCAGAAGACATTTAAACTCAACTGCAGTCTATTTCACGTCCCTCAGTCTGGTGCTGAATGTCTCTCGAACTGAAACCCATGATTACGTTGATGTCTTTCCTCAACCCTCTGGAAGATGTACTGTACTGTACAGTAGTACTGAGCAGACCTCACAGCCCCTCTTACTGTTATTCCACATCATAGTATACCTCCAAGGGGCTGAGACTATGTATGAATAAATATGTACAAATCAGATCCACTTATATGGAAATATGAATTATGTTTCAACATAATGATTTCAGAAATGCAAACACATGAGCTGTTAAGTTATATAAAGAATAAACGCAGATGCACACAGTCATACGCTGTAAATACTTAACAGACACACTGGGTTTTCATTATGTTGAGTGATAAATGCAAAGGGGCCAAGTCAAACAATGAGGAGCGATTTATTCGTCATTAGGGACCACCCACTGGGACAACACAAGACGACGGACTTGGGACTACAAGTGTCCCAGTACTTAAACAGCTGTCGTCTGAACATTTCTTTGTACTTCAAGCCCAATGTCTGAACCCCGGCCATGTTCAGTCCCACTCCAGAAGAGCTGAAATTTCTTTTCATGGTCCGATGAAGCTGGTGTTTCCTCTTTCCTTTTTTCTTTGTCAGTATTAACAGAAAAAAAAATGCTGATTGTTTACAACTTATGTGTTCCACTGAAACAAAAAGAGTTAGAAAAAAGTAAAGCATTCACTGCAACATTTCTTGTTTGTATAACAGATGTGGCTCAAATGATGTGTATGTTTTATATTTAAAAAAAGTTCATTTTTATTATTTACAAATAAAAAGAATGTGTGGAAAAAAGCTGTTTCTCAGCTCACATTTATTTTAGTGTCTCTCAGCTACAATAATCACATATATCATCATATATGTACTTAAGTTTGGCAGTAATTGTGTTTGTCCACTTCTCTCTGCCCGTTAGCTCATGTCAAAGAAAATGCGATGGAACAACGCAGAGGTAAACATCTGCAGAACAAACATTTTAATATGTAGTATTTGTTGATGAAAGCACATCCACAGCTGTATTTCTGCAGTATTACACCATAACTGTGTGTCTCTGGTGGTGCTGCAGTGCCTCTAACAAAAGAGGAAGCTGAACCAATGTGGCCTCACGTGTGATCTCACATATGATACAGTGCAGCAGAGGTCTTGGGAGATTTATGTTCCACAACTTCTCGTTAAATAAGCAGAGAGCCCCCAAAACAACATCTGCAGGCAATCTTTACAAATCCTCCCACTGCTCTTACCATGCCAGCCGGGGCCCCGGTTCTCCTCGTCACACCAGCAGGGGTCACGACCCCCATGTACAAAGCGTGGATAAGGACCATGATGGAAAAGAGAACCGCAGATCACATAAGTCAGAGGCCACGATAAAATTCCCATGCTGCTCCCAGGAAATGGTTTAATCTGTCTTATCAAGGTCACACACCAGTGGAAACAGAAACCATGGGTGAAAGAGGAATACAAACATTTCTGAAGTTAATTTTTAATATTATCCATGCATATGACGTTCTGGAAGAATCTGGGTAAAAAGTAAACAAACAAGTGTTGGTGGAAAAAAATTATCCCTCCTGACATGACTCAAAGGATCAAGAACAAGTCTTCAGTTGAATGCTGTTCATGTTGAGGATGACTGTGTTTAATGTGAGAAACCATCATCACGTGACTAGATGAGAAGATAAGTGCACAGTGTAGATGTTGTTCCTTTAAGACTAACAAGTAGAACGGTGTTAGTGCTTTTACATTTAAATTCACTGTACAGTTTAGTAGTGTTATTCTGTCAGTTTCAACTACAACAGACGCATAGTATAATAAAATGTAGAAGTCCTAAATTTCATTACACTATATCCTGATTTACAGAAATGTTTTCAAGTAAAAATTAAAAAAAATTACTGGTTGGTAATTAAATAGTCTAGTATCTTGAATGTGAAATATTAAATGTTACTTTCTGACACCTGAAGAAGGTGCTCCTTGCTGTGCAAACCTACGTTCCAAACATGATGTGGGCTGCTGGTCATTATGTATAGCACCATTTCCTGTGCCTTTGTTAGTCTTAAGCTTGACTTATGTTTCTATAGCTGCTTTTACACATGCACAGCAATCTTGATCTTTAGACTCTCTTTAGACTTTACCTGAGTGAGCTGCATGTGAGAATGCAAATGTCTGAGTCACTCAGCAGGCAACACCAGAAATTTAAGGAAATATTTATCA
This sequence comes from Helostoma temminkii, assembly GCA_900302695.1. Taxonomy (NCBI): domain Eukaryota; kingdom Metazoa; phylum Chordata; class Actinopteri; order Anabantiformes; family Helostomatidae; genus Helostoma; species Helostoma temminkii. Next base: position 51,399 of record OMLM01010831.1, read on the forward strand.
CGCTTTCTGTTGTACCTCTCTTCACTTTAGTAAACTGGGGTTACATAATCAGGACGTTGTTTCTAATCAAGTGGCTCTGCTTCGATGTGCTGTAAACAAAACACAATTGATTTCTGCTGTGTACTTTTTGTGTCACTCTGTGCTTCCTGCACTCTCTACCCAATGATCACCCCTAACTGAAATCAAACAAGTGAGGACACATCTTATCTGGACTATCTACTGCTTTGTGCTTTATGTATGAACAAGCAGCTCTGCACACAGCCCAGACATAATTCTCCACTCATAGTAGACGTGTGAAAATGGCTTATGTTGACTCTACACAAAGTGGTCAACACTGTGAGTGGTGGGGTTTCAGGGTTCTATGGCACTGTGTTGAGGGTCTTCATCACTGTTGATGAGTTGTTTTTTTCACAGCAGTTACTCACAGTTAAGTCCAGATGTATTTGGGCAGTGATGGAGTTTTAATGATTTAGCCTTTATACGCCACCACAAAGGATTTGAAATAATCTACGCTTTGATCACATCTTTATTGTTTTTTTTTTTTTGATCCATTGTATAAAAGCAAAATCATAAAACTCTGTTATTGCCCAAATACTTCTGGACCTAATTGTAACTGAAGACAGAGGAAGGCATGAGGATGTTGTCTGTACGACCACCACAATGTCACTGCAGCCTGTGCACCAATAATAGTTGCTGTGGTCTCAGTTGCCTTGACAAGTGGTTACATTTCTGGGAAAGTGCACATCAAGTCTGCGACTGATCACATTGCAGTTATACAAATGTAACAAATGTACAGATTTTTATCTTTTAAAAGTTTTGCTGGTCATGAAAATCCAGCCTCAGCCTTTGATATGTAAGCAGTTGTTAGTTGTAGGCCAGCAAGGACTTCATGCTGCTCTGGAACCAGTTTTCCCGGTTGAGAGACAGTTCTCCGACTGTGGAAACGTCGAGGATGGCTTTGAAATAAGGAACAGACTCCAAACAGCCCTCAAATTGGCTTTTCCGCTAAGCCATCTTAAGGGCTTGCCCCTTCAGCGTTTGCGCTACATGATCCTGGTTATGGTTATCTCTATATGTTGCACATGCTTAGTTTCAGAAACCCTTGAGCAAACACCTCCAGACCTCTTACAATCAACACACTGAAACAGGGAAAAGACTGACTTCAGCAATGCTGACTCAGATTGCGTTGTTGCTCTCATTCGCCAAATGGTGATCAGATGGCGAAGTGAAATCCAACAGTGGAGACAGTGAAAAACCAGGCTTGTTCATTTGCAGCTTCCAACATAACTGACACTGAAAAAAGTGACCGACATGTGAATATGATCAAATTATAATCTAATTATGTTTCTATGACTGTTTTGAAAAGTAATATTCACCAAAATGAAATCTGGCATTTATGAAAACTTTCTCCACCATTAGGAGAAACATGACTTTCTTACTTCCTTAAGTCCTTAATCATATTTATTAGAGCCAAGCTGTTGGAGCTTCAGTGCCCAGACAGTATTTCTGTGACCATGTGTAATGTCTGGAAATGTTTACTTATGCTGTAGCCATCAGTAGAGGGCGTAGTTCTGCTGCAAGACCTCTGCAGGTAAAAGCATTTCCTGCTGAATCTGATAAGGGATTAAACAAGAGGACGCACACTTCTTGCTCTCTGACCACCTCTTACGCACACACTGAGTATTTGTGGCTGATGTCTGCAGCCAATGGGGTTCACGATGAAGCAACCGCTCTTAAAGCGTTTCTACACTATTTAAGACTTTGCTGTGTTTCAATTAATTCAGTTTAACACAGTAATTACATTTACTTTCCGACAAGTCTAAGCGGATGAAAGATGCTTCACTCTAAAAGGTCAAAATGACTGCAAAGAGGAAGCTCACAAAGACGCACATCATCTAAGTGCTTTCACTTCAGGCTGTGATAACAATAAGGAAGCACTTTTTTTCACCTCATGCAGCGTTTTGACACCCAACGAACAGGCCATTCTCGTTAAGCTGAGAATCAGCACCTAATGCCACGTGGCTTCTGTGTCAACAGATGACAAGTCTTCCGCTTCTATTTTGCACAGCACATAATAAAAAGAGGCCTCTCCAAATTAAAAGTCTGGCTACGCTGTAATACTTTCTGCAGATGTTCTGCGAGCCGTCCTCGGTGGTTATTTTTCCAGTAGACCCAAGTGGAAAATCCATGTTACCTGATAGTCTTTAAAAAAACTCAAATAACTTTTTCTGGGGGGGAATTAAATTACTCGAGGAGCGACGGTTGCTTATTTGCATCTGTGCTCTACTGCAGCCTCGGCGCGGTCACCGTCTTCTCAATGCACCTCAGAACACACAGGTCTTCTTTCTTTAATGATGTGAAGCGTTTTTATTGTTTCGCGTTGGGTTCGATAGGAAGTCACTGTGGCGAATGACGCGCAAATGAATCGCAGCAACAAGCGATAAAGTTGAGCGCGCTGGGGAGGAACCCAGGTTGCGGTGTGGTGAAAACGAAAACACACGCACGCACACACACTGTTGCCGTCTATAACTCATTTTGTTCGGCTGCACGGCACCGCGCTGAAGACAGGCGCGGTGGATACCTTTACGCGCGGCGGCAGTTGTGTAAATGGCTGAAGAAGAGGTGGATGCGAGCGGAAAGAGGGCGGTGAAAGTGTGACGGTAAACAGCGCGCCTCGTTCTGGCAACAGTTTCACTCCCCACTCATTGCCAGTTATGTTATACAGCGTCTCGCACGTGTGATCTGTTGTTCGTCCAGGCAGGTTGTGCCGCCAGCGGACTCGCATGCTTGACCAGACCTCCGCGCACTTGACTCCCGCTTCGGTGATGCCATGCCCCGAAACCACAGCGGAGACGAAGGCGGCGCAGGGCTCTGGATGAGGACGTCGCCGGGGCACCGCACCGAAGGCTACGGCTTGAAAGATGTTGAGTCCGGACGAAAGATGATGATGATGATGAACAACGCGGGAGACGGGTTGCTGTCAGCCTCCGCCGCCACAGGTGCCGCCGGGTCCGAGAGCTTGAGAGGGAAGCAGGGAGCCCGGCTCAGCCTGCTGGGGAAGCCGCTCATTTACAGTGCGCAGAGCGGACGGAGAAACGTGCGCTACCGGCGGCTGCAAAACTACCTGTACAACGTGCTGGAGAGACCGAGAGCCTGGGCGTTCATCTACCACGCGTTCGTGTGAGTCCATTTTCCTCATTTGCTGTAATAAAAAGTGTTGTGAATGTGCTCACCTGTTGACAGCTCGCAGTCACACCGCTATATAAAGAGCTTCTCTCACATTTACACCCGTCGCTTTGTCACTTTGTGTGCGACGGCTCGACACGAAGCACGTGAGAAAACAGCGGGTGTCATGACACGAACGGCTCGTCTTTTTAAAAACACACCACGCGATGAGCGGTCTCCACCAGACAGACAGCACATCTGTTTGAATGGAGCCACTGAAGACCATGTGCGGGTTCCTGATCCTAACTGAATCATTCATAGTCTGGTTTGTGCACTGGAGCTTCAGTTGAAGCTTGTACACACTCAACCCTGTTACATGTTAGATGTTTTTCACTGAGTGGTGAACCAACTTTCACAGGTTCGGCACCAGATGCCACCTCAGGGTGTGTTGACAGTCAGGACTGAGCAGCAGCTCTGTCATCACCTCCCTCTCTGCTCTGTCTCATCCTGAAGTTCCCACCCAGCTGCATTTCATTTCCCACGTGCGACTGTTGTTGCAGCATAATAACTGAAGGAAGTTGAGACACATGTTCTCTTTAGACCACCATCTTTTTTTTCTTTGTGTGTGGGTGGGGTTTGTGTGTGTGTGTGTGTGTAAGTGTGTACTGATAGAAATGCCGTTCTGAGCCATTGCACAGAATCCAAGCAGCTCTTCTAAGTGATTTTTTGAAGCATCCTTGAAGTCGCTGACTCAAACAGCGAGCAGGACACCTCAGTGTTGGAGTACATGTGCCCGCATGGTGCTGTGATCAGTGACGTTTAAGAAATGACAGTAATTTACTGTTTCACTAATTTCTGCTTTTTACTGGAAATTTCACAGCTACCTCCATTGTGAAATGGGCAGTGTTGGTGTAATGTTGGTGTCGTGTTCACAACAACAGATGTGATGGTTGTTAGAGATGGGAAAGACTCCAATGTTAACTACTTCTGAGTATTCAAGTCAAGATGGTTGTATGATAATGCAGTTAGCCAATGACAATATAAGTCCATATCCATCCATTATGAGTTTATTATATGATGTGAGGTTTCATGTCTGTTTAAGCTAATCACGATTACTTTGGTCAGTACCGAGACTGAGATGTTTTAGTGTGATTACTCATTACCGTTGAAAACAACATGGCATTTATTGAATTTTTAAAAAAATGAAAAAGAATCTTCAAAGTAGATGTTTTTGAACTTTAAATATCTTTAATCTTTGCTTTGCAAGCAAGTAAGTATTTTGTTACTTATAATTTCTGAACCGATCATACCACAGTCTGGCTAAAAGTGAGTGTAGTCCTCTAGGGAGAGGCGAGAGTGTCCTGCTTCAAACACAAGACAAAAGGCGAGGACATAATTGAGGAACTGAATTTGCCACAATAATGGTTTTTGTCACCTTTGGAAGCCAAAATCAGAATTGAAAGTTTGATGAATTGCACGACTTTTACTTACATGAGACCGTAGCAGGCTAACAGGCTGAGAACGAGCTTGTTCTGACTTTGGATTGTACCTAATTTTATTCAATACAGTTAATGAACATTACAAAATGTGTGATATCCAAATTATAGATGTTTAGGATGTTGCACAACAGGTTATGTTGCTAATGCTGTAGTTATGACATGGAGTTGACGAAGTTCAGTTATTTGCTTTAACTGGACAGGATCTGGTGTTTCTACTCAGCAGGGTCCAGCATCCAGACCAGAGGAAGGTCATCTTGTCATCTAGACATATACTGGCCTGCATGTGTAAAAACATTATTATAAAAGGGATGTGACACCTTTAAAAAAACAGCTGGCTCTAGTCTCACCTGTCTACAGTAGATAATTCCTTACACAGCAAGATCAAGCAATAGGCAGTGAAATTAGGTCTCTACGAGCTCAGGGATTACATTTACAGCCATTCTGAGGAAAAGTGTTTCAGCCATCAGTCCTGCTTTTGTTCTTTAGGGCAAAAAATGTAATGATGTCAGTAACCAGTATGGAAACCATCCAGCTCAGTCACCCCTGCATATCTGTAATATGCCGTTACCAGAAACACCTCTCCATTTGCTTTGGTCCACTTCGGTAAAAGACTGACTGAAAAATGCTAATTTACATATCTTATGAAAGAGTTGACTCACTCACACCCACAAGGATTCTCGGACTCGAATTCTTCTCTCTTTGCATGGGCGCTCTGGAACATTAGGAGCATAGATGGCTGGAGAGCTGGTGAAGGATTTTCTTTCATCTCTGTGGCAGCGAGGTTGAAATGCAGAAAGTGAACGCGCTCTTTGCTTTCTTTCCTGTACTGTGATGTCAGTGGCCTTGAAAGTTGCACTGGTTTACTGATATGACAACTGTTGCAGTTTTTAATCTACAGAAGAGTATGATATGCAGGAGCAGATAACATTAAGATCGAGACTAGGTACTGAAACTATTCTTTGAGAAACTCGAATAACTTGATTTTTAAAAAATCCTTGATGCAGATTCTGTTTCTTAAAAGTTGTATTTGCCTCTTCCTTTAATAAAGCAAAAACATTCTTATCCAATTAGTTATTATTTTAATAACTAATTTTAATTATTAATTAATTGATTAATCATTATAATAATCAATACCTGCAACTCTACACATAACTGTTGATTAGGAGGCAGAACTGGCCATAGCTAACAGGGCCGGCTTTAGCTTCTTAGGGGCCCAAAGTGAGACTGTGTCTTGTGGCCCCCTACAAGTTTTAACCCTTGAAACATTTGGTGAATCAGATGCTGAAAATATGTTTAGAAAAACCTTGCATGTTGTTGGCCCCAGGAAAGGGCGGTGGCTTCGTGTTTACTCTTGAAGAGGGCCACGTGCTTCTTGTGGTCGACTCTGCAAACACCCTCTCCAGATTCCACGCGACTCCTCGCTTTCTTTCTGCCTTGACGTGAATTAGCTGTAAACTGAATCACAGTGTCTGCAGTGTTGGAGAACAAAAACAGTGCTACCAGTATGTACACACTTATTGTTGCAAACTGTGAATGCAGGCATATAGAGGAGCTCCCATGCCAGTCGCCTCATGTTCATGTTGACTTGAATCCCCAAATACAGCACCTGATTGATACCTGACACCAATATGTTCCATGAGCAAATATAAAATTTGCATCATCGCAGTGAAGAAGTATTGGAATACTCTTCTATCCTGTTGTGCTGTTTTGTGATGTAAACTGAAAAGATGTTCATTTTTTTTTTACATAAATCTTGACAACAATAATGTATCCTATATTGTTCTGTAGTTATTGGTTGTGTTATGCAAGAAGTATGATTATTGTAATCATGAATGGTGGGATGACAGAAAGATAAACGTAGTGCATTGCTATCAAGTATTCAGTGATTTCTGAAAATAAAAAAAACAGTATTCTTCAAAGTATTATGTAAGGACCAATTTATTGTTATGCAACTACTTTAAGCACATTGTCGTGTCTGCTGCTTTATTAACTGCTATTGTTTCTTTATATTCCTTGCATATGTAAGCGCTAAGATGAGTTTGCTCTGCATGGGCCACATGCAAAACACTCTTATTATCACCAGGGTGCAAGACAACATTGATCACAATGAAGTAAATGTCACTGCAGGGAGCTGCACAGAAGGAAACTTGCACTTTTTTAAAGATGTGTTGTTCAGTTCGTCAGTGAGTAGTAGAACGTGAACACAAAAATATTCTTAGAAAGTGTTTACTGGTAAAGCACACAGCTCTATTTCAGGTTCAGATTTTTTAATACATGTCAACTTCATCAACATATCGTTATCATAAGGTGATGTTTGTGTCCTGCTTACAGCTGTGAGACACCCACTTGACATAAGAAGGGAAATAAATAAATTAAGCTTTTTAAAGAGCCAATATATGTACATATTACGTTTTTACAAAAAAATAAATAAAGAAGAGAATAAGCTTGCTGTGTTAAGCTTTATGGCATTACGTCACTACTGTTTTCTTCCCTTGTACTAGTCAGTCACAATCATAACATAAAATGAAATCTGAAGACAATAAAAGACGCTGTAATGCCATGGCTTTAACTTATTGGAATTATAGGAGGTGCTAAAATGCTAAAAAAAAAGAGCTAAAATGATCGTACGTACTCTATGTCCATCCTCTTGTTCTTCTGACATCACCTACTTTGTGTACTTTTGCCAAATACAACAGTACAGCCCAGTACTTATTGATGCTTAAAGCAGTCATGTGTTGAAATAAATCTACTGTAAATAAACCAACTTGTGTACTTGTACTGTGTGTACATGCTTCCACATGAGGATTGGTAGTGTTCAGTACTAATTTGGCCAAGGTGTTCTGCCTGAACGCCGTTTCGATAACTCGCAGAAGTTCAATTTCATCATCCACTGCTCTCAGGAGGCCAGAAAAAAAATTAGTTTTTTTATCTGCCTCGTCTGAGCCGACACATTAGGAACAGGTCAGAGGAGCAAATGCACCTACTAGCCTGCCCTTGCCGCATCCAGTCATCCAGTTTGACATGCCCACCCAGCACATCCTCATTCTTAATGCTTTGAAAGTGATAGTTCACCTTCAGCTGTGCCCCACTTTCACACACATGCACCCAGATGAAATTACTGCTTGATTACTGCAACACAGAGAAATGATAAAACCAGGGTCAGCTTTGTGTAAACTCTGTAGTTAATGTTGGATTTTCAAAGTAAAAGCCAGTAACGAAGCGGACCACCGACAGCTAAACAGTCTTATTTTGCTCACATGTTCTCTGTAACTGTTGTCACTGATGCATTTTCTTTACACTGAATGGTTACTGCATACATGCATCTTTTTTTATCAATTCCCTGTGTGTGACAGCAGCAGCACTGAGCCGGTCTTTGTGCTGGCTTGAGTCGCGCTGAGGGTCCCCCCTGCCCTCCTTCCTGCTTGCACACACACATAAACAGTGCTACCATTCATCTCACCTCTGGATTAACAAACTCTTATCCATGCAAGTATGCTCGTGGTCAGGAAAGTGTGGAGGGAGAAGGATACAGTGTTCCTCCACCTTTCCGGCCTCTCGTGCTCAGCCATCGGGGATCACTGAGTGGTGACATGAACTCGCTGCTCTCACTTGTTAAATATCTATCAGCTGGTTTATTGTTTGGAACACTTGGCTTTATGGGCTGCAGTAAAGGATGCTGGCTCATCCTGAAAGCTGTGATTTGATGGCTGTTATTCGGCATTTGAAGCCAACATTAGACATCTGAATGACTAATCAGATGCAGCTCTAAATCCCAGCACTGCTCAGTGTTATATTTTAAGCTGTCGTTAATAGTCCAGCCTTGAGATTCTGTCACGTAGAAATATCTGTTTATCCTGTAAACCCCCTCTTTATTATGTCTTTAAGAGATTTATGTTATCTGCTTTGGAACATGCCTGTGCACTGCTGTAGATGCAGCTCAGAAAGCACTCATTGTAGGAGCTGGCATGGGAGAAGTGAAAGTCTGGTTCAGATGAGGTAGGACAGCTAATGTGTTTGTTAAGGATGTCTGTGGAAGTGGATGCTTTTCATTGTGGTTATGTGATACTCCACAGTGTAATGGCTGCAAATGTTAGACCATTAAATGCAGTTTATGTATATTTTCACATTACTGCCATTTCAAAATTCACTCTGTTGAATGACTTTGAGTGGTGGAAGAAGCACCCAGATCATTTCTACAGCACAGTTAAGAAATACTTTGTTGAAACATTAGCTCAAAAAACACCAAAGACTTTTTATTATGTACAATGACTAATTTCATGCCAGTCAATATATTATTGTGTTATAATTGTTGCTATTTGTTGGGGTTTTCCTTATTATTTAGTTGTATTGTAAGGTGTTAAACCTTACATTGTAAAGTGCCTTGAAATGACTTTTGTTGTGATTTGGTGCTGTATAAATAAAGTTGAATTGAATTGAATTGAATTGAATAATTATTGCTTCGTTAACATATTCGCCACTGTACTGACTGTATAGTGGGG
>OMLM01010832.1:0-32397 GCA_900302695.1 Helostoma temminkii
CCCACTGGGATGAATAAAGTATCTATCTATCTATCTATCTATCTATCTATCTATCTATCTATCTATCTATCTATCTATCTATCTATCTATCTATCTATCTATCTATCTATCTATCTATCTATCTATCTACATGGGAGTTTATCAGGAATACAATTGTATGGTTAAAAAGTGACCTTGATCATTTCCCTAACATATTTATCTTAGTGTCTATCTGGTCAATGGCTATGGAAAACTCATTATTTGTTAACTTGTAATCTACTGCATGTATGTTATATATGGGTATCCATTTTTTACAACAGTGCAAACAGTATTTTCTGCCACTCTATACTTTTAATAAGAAAAAAAACAAAACAAACAAACAAAAACAAACCACAAACTAACATTATGCAAGTTTGGCCTTTAGGCTATTAGTAGGCGGGTTAATCGACTATACTGCTAATATTTCCTGCTTGGTGACAAATAAAACCTTTTTATCTTTCAGCCTTTACTAAATGTCAGAATAGACAAAGATTACTATACTTCAGTAGGACACAGAGGTCTTGAAAACAAAAAGTAAAACAGCTTAACAGCATGTTGTGATTTTAAACTTTAAAATTATGATACTACTGTACAACATGTTATTTATGATACAGGACTAAACCTAGATAAGAAATCAGTGAGTTTTCTAATTTAGTAGCAGCCATCCATGTTTACACTTACGAAAAAGAAGTATATTCAGGTATACCATTAGTATACTAAACTAAATATGAGCAAGTATACTTTCAGTATGCTTTTTATGTACTTATCAGATGTAAACTGAAAAGTGGACCAATTTAGTCCCAAGAAGTATTAAAATAGTATACTAGCAAGTATACTAGAAGTACATAGAAGTATACTTACTATACTTGAAGTATACTTGATAAAATAAACTTTAAGTATGCTACTTTTTTTTGTAAGTGTATCTTGGTTACCCTTACTGAGTCATTATGCAACGCACACACACACACACAAACACACACACAGCAACACATAACACAAATAACTTTGGTTAACTTAAAGATCAAATGACAGTTGTTCATTGGGTTGCAGTTGGAACATTTGGATGCTATAGTCAATGTCAGAGCATCTAAATACATCTCTGGAAATCTAGGCCAAGCACATTAGGACACTATGTCATCGGTGACTGCCAGCAGGCCGAAGTGTGATAGCTCAGTCCTGCAGCATTCGTAGAATCAGGGCATGGGAGCTGAGCAAAACAGCAGGTGGCCAACCCGTTTGTTTTCACATGCAGAAAGACTGAAGGGGTATTATTTGTACAGGTGTAGACTGTTTTATTGCAGTTTGAATTTGCACCGATGATCACAACGAAAAAAAAGTAATAACTGCAGCTGGAACCTATATGTTACAGCACAGAGTAAGGTATGCTCAGCAGCGACTCAAAGAGCACCACAAAAGAGAAAAATTAACTTGCAGAAATCGATTGCTCATGAAATATATATTTTTCGTGGAAACTTGATAAACACGTTTGGACCAATAGAAATCCACGTTGGGCGCCAGGGAAGCAGAATCTACACTTCCTATTGGTGGTTTGGGCTGACATGGGCGGGATTTAAAAAGTGCCTTACCAAAACAAGCAGAGAGTGTACGCCGACACGAGCAAAAGAGGAGCAGGGAGCAGAGGAAAAGTCAGGCCAGGCAGAAAGTCCCGAGAAGTAGGCGAATGGACCGGGAGACACAGCTCTGAGCTAACAGCAGAAACACCGCTGGGGAGTCAGGTACGAACAGTGTCACTGCAAACAACTGTTATTACAACTTTAACAGTTGTTCTTTGAGGCTGTTTAGCAGCCAGTCCTGCTTAATTTGAAACTAAATAATAGACAAACTCACACTAGGCAGTGTCTTTAAAAAAAAGCAGTTAGCTTTGGCTCTTGCTACAGGAACGTTATGTTTCCTGGGGGTCTTTGGTCTCTGGCCTCCACAAAATGACCTTGCAGCATTTTAGCTGAAGTCGTGGCACAGAAAAACAAACATGCATGACAGAGGCAGTTGCCTCATTCTGTAGTGTCATTCATTATATACATTTTGACAGCCACGAGTTGCTAATGCAGCACCCTACTTCACAGCATAGCAGCTGAAAACGTGATCATCTGCCATACAACATTGCACTGCAAGCAATGTAATGTAAAAAATGCATAAAAATAATATAAATAACAATCACAAAGTGCAATACACTTAATAGAAAAAGCTTCCAAATCCAGTCAACAGTTGTACTAGCAGCTGTACTAACAGTCCATTAATGGTATGTAACCATTTGATGCAAGTTTAACTGAGAACTGTTGAGAAAAGCAAAAAGGGCAAAGGGTGCTAGTTGTTATTATATTGTAGTTGTTGAAGTTGTTCTCCTGCACCAGGGTTGATTTATATTATAAAATATTTATATGTATATTGTCTCTTGCGAGAAACGAATATCTGTCACTATAGTTTATTATGGTGAATCTGAAATTATGTTATTTCAGAGCAGCCATGCAGGCTGCACAAGGATGAACTCTAACTTCCGTTACATTCACGGTTTCTTGTTTCTCACCTGAGTTTGGTATCAATTAAAATGTGTTCATAGTATCAAAGGTTGTCATCTACTGTGAGTTGGCAAAAAATATGTGTGGTCACATTGCTAATCATCTTGGTTAGATTTCATTGGGGAAAAAATCTCATTATAGATTTTTCTTTACCTAACATTTTTGTGCATGCATACTGACCCAGCATTTAACAGTTGGGAATTGTATTATACTTATTTGGTAAAATTAAAAAAAGAGAAAACAGTGTTACCTGTGTTTTTAGAAAACACATTTGTATTACTTAAATGTGCTCTTGGGGGAAGGTGTAGTGTCCATCAGCATGCAGCGCAGGACTGGTAAGACAACATTTCAGTGTCTTTGTGCAGGATAAGCCTTTAGTGTCTGCATGTGTATTTTACAGAATGACTGAAGCTTATTCATCTGCATGTGTTGGTGTGTTTCTGTTTAACTGCAGTAGGTCTTCTAAGGTATTAACAATGGACCCTGACAGCAAGACACAGAAGATGACCTCTTACCTCCCAAGCAACCTCTCCCATGACACCCAGAAACTGGCCCCATCCAAAGGACCAGGTACACACAGACACCAGTAACATTTTATATCACACAAAATATTTTATTCATGTCTAGAACATAGGTACGTTAGTGTGTAGTTCAGAGATTTTATACTACTTATTTTAAATGTTAGGGGAGGTGGGCCTGTTAAGTTCATTTGGGTACAGTGGGATTCCTCGCTACAGCTTAGAGCATGTTCCAAGAAGCAGGGTAATGTTAGTTATGTAGATACATTTCTGGTTATCACCTTATGCAAATCTGCAGCTTGGTCTGATGTAAAAAACGCTGGTCTGGGTTTTTCTCAGCCAAATTATCCAGATAACTCAGTAAACTTGCTTCTTGGAACAGGTGTATGAATTGCAAAGAGTATGAAAACAGTGTCCATTCAGCTATAACTTGCATGTGCTGCTTGTGCAACTTTGTTGCATCAACAGTTTTTCAAACTCTGTAAATCATGAAGCCAAAAGTTGTTTATGACTAAGTTGCACTGGTGTCATTTTGACCTTCATTGTGTAATACCAAAAATGCAACAAACAATCCAATTGTAATGTTTTTCTTACTGAAAGTTGTTTGCTACTACATGGTAAGACACAAGAACACCACCTTTATGCCTTGAAATCTGGAACTTTCTGTTTTGTTGCATTGCGAAACAGCAAGAGGTCAACAAAAAATCATTTTTAAAAGCTATGTGGAAATGTTTTATTTGGAAGGACTATGGCAGCACCGCAGCTGCTGAGGTGTGATACTACTACATGTGTGCTTGTTTGGGATGCATGAAATGGTTTGAAACATTTTGCTGTCATTGCAGCGGCTCAGCTAGAATTTTACTTTGTTACTACAATCTGAACACTGATGGCAGGCCAAGCAACATTTCCCAACATCAGAGCCTCAAGCTAACTATGTGTTTGTAGGTCTTAAGTGCACCAACACACTTTATAAATTAAAACAGTATAGATACCTGCTGTTAAGGATATTGTTGTATCATTTTATTGTAATTACAGTGTCGTGTTTCTGTATACACATAATAACCATAATGATCCTTATAGATGAGAAAAAAGAGCATTGCACCCCCATAATTAGATAATGTCACTGAGAGACGGGATGCAGGCAACATTCAAGACAAATTACTACTCATGTTTTGTTTAATGTTGCTTCAGGATAATAAACAAGAAAAAAAAAACTTACTAGTGAGATTATCAGGAGAATTATAAATAAAATGTGACTTTAATTGACAGGCTATCATAAAAACTACCTTAGCAGGTATGATAACAAAAACTGGACTGTGATGGCCATCGGAGCAAGCCAAGGAAAAATACATGTGGAATCAGTACTTATAAGGGTAATTGATGGTATGTTTATGAATGTTCGTGTCAATAATAAAAGTAAAATGTTGATTATTACAGCAATTTTTGATATATATCTGTAAAAAATAATTGCATCAGTGTATACTTTAGTCATTGGTTTTCTATTGACTTTCTTTTTTTCTATTTGTCTCACTCTAATGATAATTATCATTATCACTCAAAGGATAATGAATGTCTGTTATCTTCAATCTAATTATAATGAATGTCAGTACATCCAATGCAACCTACGTATTTTGTAGTTTTTTTTAAGCACAATTGTCTCACGATGGTGGAATCATCTAGAAAAGCTCAGGTACTTCACCCACAATACTCAAAAAACTGTTGAAAACAGTATTATTTCAAAAAACTCCTTTGCACTATGTCACTTTATGTGAAACTAACACTCTTCTTCTTATAGCACTTTACCTTTAACGTACGTAACAGACTTAGTTTTTGTTTGCTGTTGTTCCTCACGTGTAGGTAGTTTTGGTTAAATGTGCCTGCCAAATGACTTAATGTAAATGTAAAACCAATTCAAGCTTACCCAAGTCTTACAAGACTGCTTCAGCAGTATTGCTGTGAACTTACGAACTCTAATTCCACATAGTCAGCAATGTTATTACAAGGCTGTAGTTTGACGAAACCTTCAGGGAGAAAAGCTGTACTCCTGACAGCAGTTAATAGCTCTCAGTACTTTGTAGTGTGTTTTTCTATTGGTGTCACAATGATTGATGCTTTCCAACTTTTGATCCCGTTCCCCTGATGTCATTTTGTCAGTGGCTGTTAACAAATCCTCCATTAATCTTTTATTCTTTTCTCCCAGTGCGGAATAGTACTTAAGTTTTACAGGTTTTTTTTCTTATTTACTCCTGTTTATGTATTTAACTTGTACTTAAACTGTGAGATTTTAAACAAATGAATGTAAGTAAATTGTTTAATTTCAGTTCTCTTCACATTTTAATTTCCTTACTGGATGTTTGCATTTATACCTGCTGTTGCCCCCTTTTGTAGCCTCATTACAATAACTGCACATGAGATCATCTGGTGTTCTTAAACATGACTAGCTGCAAACAAGAACACAGTAGTTGACCAGCAGAAGGAACAAATGATTTTGGTGGCTGCACTCCAAAGAGGTCAAAGAGCAGGATGAGGTTGATCTGTTTGATCTGAAAGAGGTTCACTCTCTTGCTGTTTTCATATTACCCAAGCAGATGTTTTCTGACATATGCTTCAACGTGATCATCTTACTCATTGAGATGTTTACCTTTTACTGGGTTTGAGCATGATGCCGCCTAATTCTGTATTCATGCTGCTTGTATATTTTACATGTTTTGCTCTTTAAAATGACCAGTTTTGCTGAAGGTAGATATTTCATTTCTATCTTTGATGTTTGTAGGACATTTTTACACTGAACAGAAACATCTTGTTCATTACTAGTTAAGCATGTCAGTTTTTATTTGTACATTAAACTGGCATTTAAAACTACATAAAGTCATAATCCTGACTACCACATTTCAAGGACCAACAGCCTTATTCCTCCTTTTACACACTGCTGTAAATAATATTCAAAACATCAAAACAAATCTTCTTTCCAAATGAAGTAAATGAAATACAAAAAGCAAGCAGATCAATGATGCTTCAATGCCATTATTTGTTTTAATGGGAAAATGCTTTAAAATCTTGAAGATAGACATTGTTGCCGGGTTTCTCTGACTGTGTGTGTGTGTTTCTGTCCATCTCTGCAGGCTGTAGCTGGCTGGTGGGGGTAGCAGCGATAGTGGCTTCTCTTAGTGGCCTGATGCTGGGGTATGAAATGGGCCTGACCTCTGGAGTTCTGCTGCAGCTGCGCGGCCTCCTCTCACTCTCCTGCCGGGAACAGGAACTGCTGGTCAGCTCCCAGCTGTTTGGTGCTCTCCTTGTCTGCCTGGCTGGGGGACCCATTCTGGATCGCTATGGTCGCCGCTGCTCCTTGCTTCTGAGCGCCATCCTGGTGGTTGGAGGCACCATTGTGCTCATTTCCATCACCTCACTTATTGCACTGACACTGGGCCGGGTGATAGTCGGCATGGGAACAGCACTGTCTGGAACAGCAGCGTGTCTGTACATTGCAGAGATCTCACCAAGGGAGAGGAGGGGTCTGCTTGTGACACTGTACGAGCTAATGTTAGTTGTGGGTGTAATGCTGGGATTCAGCTGTAGTTACGCCTTTGCTACTCTACCTCATGGCTGGGCGTATACATTTGCACTAGTTATTCCCCCAGCACTGCTGCAAATAGGTGCACTCGTGTTCCTTCCACTTAGTCCACGCTTCCTGGTTGCTCAGGGTAAAGCAGAGCAGGCCAAAGTAGTGCTGACCAGATTAAGAGGTGGAATGAAGGAGCAGGTAGAAGTGGAGCTCAGGGATATCCAGGCTGGACTAAAACAGGAATCAGAGCATAGTTTCTGGGAGTTATTCAGTGATAAGGCCAATCTGCGTACGCGTCTACTAACAGGTGTAGCTTTAGTCTTCCTCCAGCAGGCCACCGGTCAGCCAAACATCCTCTCCTATGCTTCACCACTCCTCCGCAGTGTAGGCTTTGACAGTGATGCTGCAGCAACTTTGGCCTCCACTGGGTTTGGAGTGGTCAAAGTTGTAGGCACCATCCCAGCCGTGTTGCTGGTCGACCGTGTGGGAACCAAGAGCTTTTTGTGTATAGGTGCTGTTGCAATGGGAATGTCTTTAGCTGTACTTGGTACAATGACACTACAAAGCCACACTCACCTCACCAGCCTGTGTAAAAGTCAGACTGTACAAAACTACACGCATGTCCCGTGGGATTTAAACAGTACCTCAGTAGACTTGGACAACAGCGACTTTTTTTCTACTCACCTCCCCAACCAGTGGAACAGTGAGGAGGCACAAAGGACTAACAGAGACGATGATGACACTGGGGGGTCAGGAAGAGGAAGGACTCATGCAGAAGTGTCTTCCTCACTAAAGTGGGCATCATTGATCAGCTTGTTGGTTTATGTGGCAGCATTCTCCATTAGCCTCGGGCCAAGTAAGTATCCATTCCCTTCACAACATCCCTTTACACACGCATGTCCACACACAAAATAAAAGCAGCTGTTACTGACCTCCATTGTCACATATTTCACACATATAATGCACAGTTTTCTTCAAGTAATAAGGCCAAGACTTTTAATTTGGCTACATGCATCCTTCCCTCAATTGTGATTAGATTTAATGCTGCCACCACAATCCTTTACAGTGGCTGTATCCTTAATTTCTCTCAGTCCTTTAAATGTGAAACTCCAATCCAGCTGTCATATGTCTTTCACCTAGAGTGGCTTCTGTCTAACCTCTCTACCAGCTTCTGATTGACTAACACCCTTGATCCAGGTAATCAGCTGTGGGTTGGACAGCAATAGTTGGAAAACAAGGAGGGCAGGGGTCCTTGAACTGAGTTTGAGAACCCCTGCATTATGTTTTGAAGTACAAAGTACAACAGTGGTTATCACACAGTAACAAAGATGCAGATTGAAAGGCTGTAGGTCCATAGATAAAGCAGACTTTCAGTCTTGTCTGTGACTCTACCACACACAAATCTGTTGAATATGAAAATCAAGTGAAACTATAGCTATATTTATTATTTATATTTATTATTATTATTTATTTATAACTATATTTATTTCTCTTTATATTGTATTAACCATTGCCTCTTACTTCCTTGCACGTATTTCCAGTGGTGTATGTGGTTCTCAGTGAGATTTTCCCAATGGCAATCAGAGGCAGGGCTGTGTGTGTGGTATCAGCTGTGAACTGGGCCACTAACCTGCTCATCTCCATGACCTTCCTCACAATTACAGGTGTGTGTTCATTTATTCTTTTTCATTTATTTAGTGTTGTTTGTGGTAGAGGTGTAATTTTACTGAAGCTGTGTCCCACCTCTTGTGAATTAAACAATACTGTGAGGTTAGAAAACAGGAAGACGAAACCTAAAACAGCTAGTCGTTATTCAGATTTGGAATGTTTGATTTGATTTGACAACTGCAAGTCAAGTCATGAATTTGCCAGTGTCATGACCAGATTTACAAACTTTGCCAATCATCAAACTGTCAGACTGAATTATGTGCGAAAAAGTGACATTTGTATTCCTTTGTTGCTTTTCTAGAGAAGATTGGGGTTCCTAATGTGATGTTCCTCTACACTGCCATGAGCTTTGTTCTACTGGTGTTTGTCATCCTCTGTGTGCCTGAGACCAAAGGTCGCACACTGGAGGAAATATCAAAAGAACTGGCAAAAAAGTGAGTGGCAGCTTACATGTCACCTCAGTCTTCTCGAATAAAAGAATTAATTAGTTTGAGTAAATGTGTTCCTCTTCTGTCTCTCCTATTTATGGTTTACCAGAAAAAGGTTTCAGGTGAGGCTTTGTAGGCAGGTTCAACCACAGGAGAGCCTGATCAGCAGCAGCCCAGATTCCAGCAAACAACTCCCTCCTTTATCAGACAACAACTGTACACCTTATCTGTTGGAGAGTCAAGAGCAAGGATCAAGAAAGACATCCTAGTATTGTTAAGATTTCTGGGTACAATTCATAAATCTCACCCACACCTGAACATCCACGCAGTTCTGGCCGATAATGTCTGTTAGATTGTTTTTTCTAGCTGCATATGCAAGGAAGAAAACATCAGACACAGACAAAATAATTGGCCAAAAAAACTTTTTACTTTGGTACTTTTATACCAAAATTAGACTACTCAGATTTGTATTTGCACACACTGTGACATTGAAAATATTAGAAATGCACTGTAAGAAATACCCTGCTGATACATTCAACCCATAATCAGGAAAATGAATAATGAAATTAGAATGGACGAAAAACTTTTATTTTAATCATGAACTTTTATTTTTATACAAAATTCTGAACAAGTGTCACAAATGTCCAGTTGACACTAGTCCACCGCACATACTTAAAAACAACATGTCAACATCTTTCCCAACATTTAATATATACATACATATGTGACCTCTATAGATGAAACGATCAGTTAAACCTAAGATTGTGCTTTCCAGCTAAAACACATCCTTTCACTGTTTTTAGGAGAACTGTCTTTTATAAAGGGTTTGTTTTTCAGACAACTCAGGCACTGGCAAGAACACAATATGAATTAAATACGTCTTCTGAACACTGTTAGTGGTCTTACATTGTTTGCAAAACTCTTTACTGCCAAACCTCTGGACAGATGACGGTGCTGATTACACTGACTTATGTTGTCTTGTGCCAATTCTATTTTCCAAGACGGTTCTTGACAATGTGTTCATACCTTTTCATACCTCAATGTGAATATTTGAGTCGATGCCTTGTCTCATAGCCACAAGTGCCTTAACTGTATATCCTTAACTAAATATTCTTAATTTATGTCATGTTTACAACTATTAGGAAATGTTTCAGGAATTGAATTCACAGAATGTGTGCACATTCTTATTCAGTGTCTGAAACTAGAAAAAAAATGTAATTAATTGACAAAATAAGTAAAACATCAGTTGAAATCAGAAATAAATGCGTATTGTGAGCGGACCCCTTGCCTACATGCAAAACAGTCCACTGGTTTGATTCTGCTGCTGTTTTTCTGTTTAGCCTAAAACATGGGTATTGCAGTTGATGTCCTGTCTTTGTGTTGACACATCTACAAATAAACAATGGACGGTGATTTTCTAAGATAAAGTGGCAAATTGGACGACTTGAAATAAGGTGAGGCTTCTCAGTGTTAAATTACCTCACTTTTTGCAACTGTCACCACATTTAAATATTAAAATTGTAGTTTTCTTCTGTAATTGTGGGAAAACACCCAGAGCAAACAATGAGCAAGACCAAGGAGGAGTAGTTTCTGAGGAAGGACATGAAGTCTGGAAGACATCTGCATATTTAAGCTGTTAAAATCACAAGACCTACAGGATCCACAACAAAGCTGAAATCTGATAACTCCAACTGGGCTTGTTGAGAATTTTGAAAATTCCAAGATCCAGGTGATATCTAGTCTGTTGGATAAAATCATGTAGTGATAAAATCAAGCTAATAAATCCAAAGATAAGGTGCCTACTTGTCAGTCTTGAGTTTTCTTTCTTAAATTTCTTGTCTTCTTGAAAATGTTTTCATTTGCAGATGGGTTTCTGACACTCAAAAAGTAGTGGGTAGACCTGTTCCACAGCTGTGGCCACATTCTGCACATTTGGTCCTAAATCATTAGATAGGGTGGAGGTGCAGTGGGATGAGAACACAACAACAGTTTTTAGTACAATAAGAAGACAGAATAAAGCAGTAAATCAAAACAAACATAACTGATGGTCACATTAAGTAAAGAGCTTTGAAAAAACATGAATAACCAAGCTTCATAAAAAAGCTAGAGGACATAAATGATTTCACACTTGAGTAAAACCCCTTAAGGAACTGGGTCATTTACAAACCGTGTTTCTGGTCTTACCAGACTATGAAAGTGCATTATTGCAAAGTGACCTTAATCTCTTAAGCTGGTGTGCCCTCTAGCTGTTTGTAAAGCAGAACGTCCAGAAGGTCGGGTCACTTCAAGACCTCCCTAGTCGATGTGCAGACTGATTTATCATTGTTTTCAACTAAAAGATTTTTTGTTTATTTAATTTATTCATTGTATATATTGGTACATTTTATAGTCATAGTCATAAAGCCATACCTCTGTTCACTACAAGACAGATTCATAAGAATGAAGAAATTGTGTATAAATAAAAAGGTCTAATAAGTCTGTATGTCATTGTTTACAATAACTAAATAACTTTTTTCTGTTTTTTTTCCCAAAAAGGGCACTTTATTTTGTAATAACATTTAACTTAAAAACTGCACTGCGTGACTCAGGCTGTAATATTTCATCATTTGAATTAAATTAATAGCATAATTAATGAATTAGGGTTGAACTGGCCAATCCAATTAAAAAATATTTTTAGTTCACTGCCTAAACATGGGGGTTTGTGGGCGTCTTTTATGGTTTTGCAGAGATGTAATTTAACTTTTTTTAGCAAACATATTTGTTGTAGGGTGAATAAAAGAATGTTATGTATCTACTCATCTAAAAACACTTCACTAAAATACTGAATTTTGAACAGTCCACCTATTTGTCTCACTCGTTGCATGGCTGTTTGTGTTTAACGATTCTGGTGTAAGTGAGGTCTGATTTCTGAATTTAATCAGTTATCTGCCTACCATCAAAGCTGAGGAACCAACATGACCCAACATTGAGGAAGCCAGCTCCACCATCTTGGGATCCCTGGTCTAGTGTATATATATAAATATATGTATATATGTATGTGTGTGTGTGTGTGTGTGCGCGTACCTGTAACTGTAAGGCTGCCAGTAGAGAACACCTGTATAGTAGCTTTGAGATTTTTGATTCTATATGTGGCAGCAGGATGGAGTTCAGGTTCATAACTGGCAAACACACACAAACACATGGATTAGTACACCTAAGAGTTCCTGTACAGCAGACTGTTTACATAATGCCATATAACAGTCCTCCATATTTTGTCATATAAACAAATAAATTGGTTTTTCACTACATAAACACAAATAAACATTAACTGTTGATTTACAATAAAAATATTTTGTCATATAAACAAATAAATTGGTTTTTCACTACATAAACACAAATAAACATTAACTGTTGATTTACAATAAAAATACCCTGATGAGTGCTCCCACCACTAGAGGTCATCCTTCACTAGCAAAGTAAAAGAGTAATGTACTGAGAATTTAACTATGAGAGGAAAGGTCTATGGCAAAGGAAAGTAAAATCAGTACAGTCAATTATTTCTAAATACTACTGATCCCAAAAAAGTCTAGACGCTGATGAAAGTCATACTTTTAATTAGCATAATGATAACGGTTGTGACACACTGTATTTACCTGGCAATGGGTCGGTTGTTCTTAGTAAAGTCTATGAGGTGGACTGCAAAGGGCATGGAGCACACTGCCAGCACATTCACAACTTTGAAGGCTGAAAACCTCACCTGAACAGAAACATACAATATATGAATGTATTTATACATGCATATATTATGCCCCAACATTAAAGTTTTCTTTCAATCTTCATTGTATCGTCTTAGTATTAGCAAACACTACAGACCTGAAGCTCATGCTCATTATTGCAGAAAAAGCGTGTTTTACCAGATAAACGTCCAGCTTCAGAAAATACAGACCTCTGACAGCTTTAAGACAAATGTCAGCACTTATATGAAAAATTAAGTGAACATTCAAACTTCATTTTGTATTCCAGATCTTCAGGGTGTTGCTGTTTTGATTACACCAAGTCATGAAACATGATCTGGCAAAAGCAAATGAAATCAAATGCACTCTAATTATGCACATGATCCCATGAAGCACAAAGAAATTTTTTGTTTATCAATAAACTGGTTTACGCACATTGTAAGGCTGTTTCAAGAGTTCATGTCCACAATCTCTGCAATGTCTTCAGTGTTATGCTAACACAAATAATAAAATAAACACGATCTCCTACAATTCAATTCAATATTTATATATTAATGTGCATCCATACTGTAATGTGTTATGTTTAAATTATAGTTAATATACACAATTCTGTTGTCCATATCATAAAACGTTGTGAAATACTTGCGTCATCTAAAAGTGACAGTACCAGTTTGACTATGAATTTGAAAGTAGGACATCAATTCAACAACTTCTTAACAGATTGCTAATCTCTATATCTGCATCGAAAGGTTCTCTATTATGTTATTAATGTTTCAAAAATAATAAAGAATGTATGTATAGCAGCTTTGTCTCACCTTAAAGCCTAGCTTCTGCAGACAGCGTGCTAACCTGCGAGCACCAAGCTTTGCCTCTTCCTCACTGAACAAGAGAGAAGAGCATGAGTGAGAGTCAGTATAATAGTGTTATCGAACGCATAATTGATACAGTTTGTCATGCAAAAGAGATAAAACACAGTAACTGTAAAACTAAACAGTAATTTTAGGGCTCAGGAAACAAAACAACCGAAGTGATCACTGTGGTTGATTATGTGTCAGAAATGACAAGTACCACCTCTACTATCAGCACTGTATCTGTGACATCTGTGTCATTTGGAAGGTATTACTAAATGATGAAAAGCTGAAGCTAACATTACTGCATCCACAACAAAGAGACAAAGCAGCTGAGACAACTAGCAATCAACAATCTCTGGCCAAAGAAAAGTGTGTTGCTGTTTATTGGTTTTTTATCCAACTACTATAGTGTATACCTTGTTGCTCCAGTGCAGATAATTTTCCCTGACGACCAGATTGAGGCTGTTATGGTGGGCTTTCGGAGCTTCATCAGGACTTTCTGAAAACAAAAACAGCAGTCACAATTTTAACGCTGCTAACACTTTCTTTTTAAAATTAAGCATAAACCTATTTGGTAAAGTTATAAATATGTGGGCTTTATCCAGTTTCTGAACAAATAATCAGTCTCCCTCTTTCTTAGACTTTGGTTCCATACCCCTACTTCCGGCTTATAGATGACATTGGTTCCTTCTAAGGCAATGGTGCGTAGATTAAGGTGGCACCTGGTCCTGAATGTTGCCACCACATTGGTGACAATGATATCAAGTGCCTCATCATTGCTGGAATCCATGAGGAAGTGTGCAGAGCAGCAAGAGGACCACAGGGGCTTTCTCCTCACACATTCATCACTACCACCAACATTATTACCGTTTCATGGAGGGAAAAGGAACAGAGGACAAGCTGTAAGAAATCAAAGGAGTAGGGTGTATCAATATTTTGAGCTCTTAGAAATGATGTATTTGAGACAAACAATTTGTTATTTGATCAAATATTTTACCTATAAACACAAAAAGACTTAAGATCAATATTAGCCTCATCTTAAATGTTGGTTAAGCTGATTTTATGTTACCATGTAGTAAAATTAGTTAACGCACAAAGACAGTGGATGATGTGTGCCTGTTATAGCTGCTGTACTTACACCTGCATATAAACGTTAAATGCTTGAGACCGGGCTTCAGTTTGTGAGATGCTCCACTCTTCCTGCGATACTGGGAGTGGTACGAATCACACAGGCATCTACAAGACACTACAGGAGTATTATTAAATATTTCCCACGTATGTATATTTCTTTCAGTGTGCTGTGGACATGTAATGCTACATTACTCTCTTAGCTAATAACTGTTGCCAAACAAAGTACTGGAACACAACATATACATATATATGCGCAAATGATCTCATGACTTAAATTCGTCTAAATTAAAGCGTTACTGCCGCCACATCTGATGTATTACTCCAGTTACGCAGTAACACGCAACACTGCATGAAAGCTCGATGGGGGAAATCATGCTAGCTTATCTTGCAAGCACAGGAAGGCGGCTGTCAACTATTTAAACTAATTTTGAATTCCTTACGTGGCCTAACTTGTCGTTGTGGCCAGAATTCTACAGAAATGAACAAATAAACCAAACATTAACGGCATCTTACTCCTGCCCAGCTAATGTTAGGAGGAAAGCTATCCGTTAGCTAGCAACAAAGAAAAGTCCACAGACTAACGGTGATGAATGAAAGTTGTCAGCTACGCTAGCTTAGCAGGCTAAGTTAACACTATACTGAATACGAGGTACTTCCTCTGTTTTCAGGTGAGTTTGCATGTGTATCTGAAATGTTTGCTGAAATTATTTCGCTACCTCTGCAGCTAGCTCAGATGTATGGCGAAGACATAAACAAACCACCCAACAGCGAAATTTACGGACAATCGTCTTCTTCCGCAGACAAGTGATTAGCAAGCAGCAAACCTTCCTGTTCCACATTTCAAAATAAAACTAGGCGCTAAAGTGAATTTCACAATAACGTCAGCTTCCGGTTACAAATTAAAAAGACAACGAAGGTTAACATTGAAGAGAGAAATTATAAAGAGTTAAATAATAATAATAATAATAATAATAATAATCCATTATCCATTATCCCACTTGTCCTATTGGGGTTTCAGGTTTCTAAATCATCAGCATAAGCACATTACCATAAGTTAACAAAAGATAATTACAATAGTAATCATAATTATAAGAGTGAAAAGTTTTGGAAGTTGGTTGAAGATCTATTTAGCCAGTAACCTATGCTCTCCTCAGGCAAATATTATCAAGTTAGGTTTTTGTTGTGTTTGGTGTCACATATGTGTGTGAATTAACTCAAAACCAAAGAGAGAAACACAGCATCAAAACTAATGGAAATAAAAACTGGAAATCATAATTTATCACTAATTGTTCATGATCAAATGTAACAGTTATAATACAAATATAACCTCTGTCATGCATGAGCCAGAGGGACAAGCAAGCTGGTCTAAAGCTGGTAGGTTAAGGTTACTGAGTAAAAAGAATGTGTTTACCAGTACAGGTACAGTAGACTTGTCATAAATTATTTTTGAGTCATTTAAAGTTTTAGTCCAAGTAAGGGTTAAAATGGTAATTGTCTCTAGCCAAATTCAGTGTCTACAAATGTGTCTTTGTGATGATCTTTGTCTGCCAATATTACACTTAACAGGCTTATGTTAACACAATTTCCAGACAATGTGTAACCTTTTTCCTTGTTTATGGTGTATTGACATTTAAGCTATGTGGATTAGTAATATCTCCAAGGGGAATGAGCACATCTGGTCAGTACACGCTCTACAGGGAATTCTGGACTGGCTACAAAAGGGGAGAAGGAGTAAAGTTTGGAGGCGGTGGAGAATGTTTGTGTTATCAGTGAGATAATTCACAGCCGTTTCCCTTGCTCATGAATGAATTTACTGAATGGATCCTAAAATTTTTGTGCGTTACCACATCCTGCAGTGATCGTGACCTTTAGCCAATGTGATCATGATTTTGTGCGATACATTTTACTTGTGGTCATTTTGGTTGCCTCACTATGTGTAGTTTTGCCCAATACTTCATGAAAACCAAACTGATAAAAATGACATACAACGCTTAAACCAAACACTGATTTCTGTGTGTATGTTTGCGCTTTCATGTCTATTTGTATGCACATTTTGCATCATGTTCCGTAACCCAGCTCTTGTGCTCAGACCACTGCAAACACTTCTCCTACCTGGCACGCACCCAAACAAAACAGAAAAATAACTTCTTTATGATTCAGCCTTGTTGTTATTGTTCTTGCTCCCTGGTTACCAAATTGTCTCTTTCCTCCTTTTATTTAATTCTCCCGAGCTTCTCTTGTTGAAATATAGCCTTGTATTCCCATCCATTTTGCACAAGAGCCTTGTTCAGATGTTTACTATAAAGGTTTAGATTTAGAGCAGGTTAGGAAAGTCAGACCACTAGCATTGATGGTGTGTGTGTGTGTGTGTGTTTGTGTTGTTAGACAACTGACGCAGGGTGCAGAAGTATGTTTACAGTTTGTTGGGCTGTACATCTTTGGAGCATTCTCTTCCCAGGGGAACAATGCTCTTATTTTCCTTAGGTCATAAGAAGCAACACGTAAACACACAGATGTGAGCACTTACGGCTTAATAAATGCAAGAATGTCTAAGAATAAATAGACAGTCCATCACTATAACTACTCAGCATGTGTGCAAAGATAGAGTGACTTAGGGAAAGTGAAAGATAAATGTTTTTTTCATTCTTTTGGAAATATTTGTGTTTGTGTCTGTCTGTGTGTGTCTAAAGAGAATTTTAATCTGATTTGTAATTGCTCAAAGTTTTACCCTATCAAACATGGCACATAAATACTAATGTAGTCAAATGTTTGCTATTAGGTGGAACAACATTATCACGCTAAAAAAGGCAAATTGAGGCCGCATCCATATGTTGCTAGTTTTTTGTTTATAAAATACTGACAAGGTCACATAATTATTTTTTATAACTTTAAAAAAACATCCTACAAAATGTCTCTGTCTGCATTTAACACTCGCAATTTCTTGTAAAAAACTTGACTCACAGGTTTTAACCGACGTCTTTGCAGTGATGTGCCGCTGGGGTGACCTCACTGTTGCCTGTAAACTGGGCGTGTTTGTCAGGACCTCAGTGTTCTGTTTATGTTGGGCGTACATCACAGGCCCTTTTCAAAAGGAGAACAGAGTTAAAGCTTTTGAGAGTATTTTTGTGTTGCAAAACTGAGGTCACCGTTGGTTTTAAAAACGGGTTGGAACTCTGTGTAAAATTACAAAAATTACTAAAGCTTTACCAATTTGAGTTTCTTCAGCAGGGGGTGAATAGGATGAGTAAATTAAAAAGATAGGTACATCTAGAAAGAAGGCTGGAAATAAAAGCAAAAAAAACCTCTGTCACCTATGTATGTGTATTTAACCATTATGTTCGTGGTTGCATTTCTGCATAGTTATAGCTAATAATTGATGTATGCCCATGTACTGCATGTTGCGTTCTTGAGTAAGTATATCTGTATGAGACATAGATGGAT
Organism: Helostoma temminkii; assembly: GCA_900302695.1. NCBI lineage: Eukaryota > Metazoa > Chordata > Actinopteri > Anabantiformes > Helostomatidae > Helostoma > Helostoma temminkii. The sequence continues at coordinate 17,868 of OMLM01010832.1, forward strand.
AGTGTGTGAGTTTACCGTACAGAGGGAGTCCAGTGCTCTGCTAGTGCTGCTCTGGGGTCTTTCAGTGTAAACAAAGACGTGGGAACGGCCAAGCCTGTTTATATCAGCTCCATTCTTACTGGGACCAGTGAGCCAGGCATCAGGGCACAGCCAATAGACTGGTCCCGTGTACATATAGGCTTTCACAAATTTACAGATGTTTGTACTGAAATACTTTAGGACGTTTTTAAAAGACACATGTATATGATCCATGCAATTGTTTGCTGTTATACTGTCTAAATTTGACCTAAATATCAAAATATCACAAACTGTCCATGTGCCTCAGGTCGTAACACAAAGTAGACCCAATGTGACAGCAGAACTCATTCTCTCTGTCTATTCACCCACCTAAATGTTGAGGAGTCTAGTATATACAACAGAACCAATCAGGGCCAAAAATGTTGACATTCAACTAAACAAAAAGGAGTTTTTACAGAGAAACAAAAACTTCTCACCCTCCCATCACAGTTCCAGAGGTGAGGCCGAACTCAGGCAGGGAGACAATCACTCCAACACTCATCGTGCCAGATTTACTGGCCTAACATTAACACACCTGCACAAATGTTATGGAGTTCCCTGCCTCTGCCATGTTTAGACTAGTTTTGGAAATGATGACACCACCATTACAATGAGTCCAAAGAGAAATCACCTGCTATTTGAGGAATAAAAGACGTGAAATAAAACTGCTGGGTCAGGATGAAATCAAGTCTCTCTGGATAGATGCATTCAAAGAAGGTTGGAGCGTGACTTGATTCTGTATTTTGTTTTATATTTATATTTCGGTCTCTTTTGCAATAGATCCCTGAGGACAATTACACAAATTACACAAAACTGTTTATGCAAAATAAACCACCATAAACAACCATAGCAAATATTATCAGTAATATAAACTAGTTATATTTAATGTCTGTCAGGGGAATGAATGTTTGCAACTGTGTTGCAGTTCATTCCAGTAGTAAGGTGCATAGTGCCAGAAACCATATTTATCCACTTCAGAGCTGGTATAAGAAACTTTCAAATAAGGTAAAAGAAGGCAGCCTATCTTGTGATGTGGTACCATGGTTATGAGTTCCAAAAAAGTGAATGATCTGCAGTTTACATATCAGAGATGCCAGTGAAGACCATTCAACCTGTTCATATATGTACTGTAACTCACAGTGAAGTTTACAGCAATAAATGGAATGACACTACTGTTCATTTCTTTAAGGGCAGAAGTAGCAGCTGCGCAATCATACAGGATATTTTTAATGTCCATAGTTTATAATGTACACACTAAACACACAACTAAAACATGTTTTGTTTTAGCGTAAGAGTCAATTGATTAGATAGTTTTCTTATTTAGCAAGATGTTTTGAAGGATGCCCCGATGTGTCACCAAATGTTTATGTATTTACAGTGCTGCATAAACTACTGTATACATCACCATTTAGAGCATGGGTAAGACTGGGAAGAATGGTTTATGCTCATGTAAAATGGATCATTTTGTCTTCTTGGTGATTAGAGCAACATGAACTATGAAAATGTGCATTGCAAAGTTGGAAATACATTTTTTTTTTAGAAAGCAGTGTGACTAATAGTGAGGAACAGTTTTGTCCACCTTATAGGCAATAAGAGATATGATGAGATTTGTTTTTTTAGGTTAAGTAGTAATTAGTAACCATGAAGTGCACCCAAACTTCTCATATCAAATATGTTTGGAGCTTTAAAACATTAGAATAAGATTTGTTTTCATAATTTCAAATATTCATAAACTGGAAAGTAGATTGCTGCTTATGCAAATCTTTTATTACTTTCAATATTAAGACTAGATTTTTAAATAAATGTTGTTGTAAAGACTTTAGGTATCATACAACTTTGTTCTTAAATGTTGAAACTGCAGAAATGAGAATGACGCATGAAAACAATAAAAGTCTCAAGATGATGAAAATTATGACAATATAAGAATAATAACACTTTTGTCAACCTCAAACCACATATTTTCTATCAAAACTTTAGATTAGACCCTTTCTAAAAAAATCATTTTTGCAATTACATGAAAAAAAAGATTGTGAATCTTCTTTTGTGGCTTATTATTCACAAAGATTAACAAATAATAAATTTCTCTACAAAACTGGGGCATGTTGACTATTTAGTCAGAGCCTCAGAAAGACAGCCAGTGTTTGGATAGAGAAGGAGTTGGTGTAAGCCTTGTGGAGTGGATTCTTCCTCTCTCACTAGAAAACAGAGCGCTGCGAAAACAAACCTCTGTAAGAGCATGGAGCAGTAAGTCTGAATGGCAACTAACAACTGGACAAGAAAAGCAGGAGTGTTAGCTGGTCAGTGCAGGCGTGTGGAGGGTGGTCAGCTGAGGTCCCCTCAACTGCACACCTGGTGTCCTCCGAGATAAAACACGGGTGCTTACAATCAGGAGAGAAATTCATCATTGTCATTGTGTGTCTCAATGTATACAGTGTATGTCAGTATAAAATGCGAAATTGAGTGCCAAAAATAATAAGAAGTATTTTGTACTCTTTCCTCAATCTCCATGTAGATGTGTGCATCTCTGTGGGTGTGAGGACTGGGTGGAATGGAGGGTGGGTGTTGTTGACATAGAAGGATGTTTTGGGGTGGCATTTGGGGAGCAAGTCGAGGTGAAGGTGTAGAATGATGATAGGAAGGAGGGATATGTGATAAGGAGGTGTTGTGTTCTAGTGGCTGTGGAGTATCACTGGTATAGTGCATACTATTGTTGCACGTTTGTAGGCATGCACACAATTCCTAATTGATCTGCTTTTGCTCTTACTTGTGTTTGTGTGATAAAACAAAGCAACAAAAATCTCCCACTCACGTGCACAGTACATGGACATGAATACACACACAGGCTCAGTCTCACACACACACACACACACACGCAGATATCTAAATTAATGGTCTCCTTGTGGAGTCATCCAAAGGCCATGGGCGTTTGGGAGAAAAGATTCTTGGAAAAAGGCTTCATCATCTGAACATTTGCTCATTAGTAACCCCATCTTAGCCATCTAGAGAGAAAGAGAGATACACTAAGGAATAATACTTATCATTCTGAGGGGCATTTGCTTTACAGTCTTTCCAAATAACAATAAAGTGATAGAAGTAATGAAGTAAAGAGCATGAATAGTTCAAAGGGAACTCCAAAAAGAAAAAGAAAGAATCAGAAAAGAAAACGTTATTTCTCCTTCAGCTTCACTTTGTGCAGGAAGTCATTAAAGACTAAGCCAATAAAGCTGTGTCAGATATATTGTATCCCCATCCTCTACAGAGATATAAAATATTGCCCTCCCATTCTCATCAGACACGAGGATCAGCATTTTACAGGCCCACAATGTCCTCCTTTAGAGTTCAGAGAGTTTACTGAAGTCATCGGCTGTCTTGTTGTTGGGTTTCAATGTAATTGTTTCCGGTTTTATTGAATGTGACTCATAAGAAAAGGGCATCCTGGGTAACACAAAGGTTTTAAATGTGGGAACAAATCAGTGACTTCAACACTGGGCCTTAAAATCCCTTCTCTTTAAACGGAACAAATAATCTGATCTAAGTCTAAAAGACCAAACCAAATTGGATGTTGTAGACTGGATATATTGTGATTTGTCACGCATGTTAGTTGTCAACATATTGTAATATATTAATACAAAACATTCTCCTGTTGCACTTATTTAAGGACAATAACGTATTTGTAATTGCAATGTTGTTGTATAGAAACATAATTTTTAGGACACAAGGTTTATTTTTTTAAATTTAAATAACAAGCTGTGTAACATATTGAATAGTGCAGCATTTAGCAGTTTAAGAGCCGGACATCTCACTCAGACATGGGTAGAGACCAAAAATAGAGCTAAAAAAGAAAGTAAATATTGGCCAGAAACATAACTAATGTTGCCCTGTGCTGGTGGGATGTGCAAATTGGCAGCTGTCAGATAATCAATCAACTGCAGTAATGTAGTTTCCCTCTTTCTAACATTTAATGGATGATAAGAATGAATTTGTGATTAATATTATGTTAACCTAATGAGTAATGTTTCAGAGAAGCACCTTGAAAAAAATGCAATCTTAATATTAACTCAAAATTAAGTTAAACAACATACATTTTATGTTTAGCACTTTTATGCTCACACACATAGACATACAAGGGATGTTCTTGTGGTGATATATGACTTTTCTTTGTTCCCTGTTTGTCTTGTTTTTTCCTCTGAGAATCTGTTTTTAACATATTTGGACAGTTATTTTATATGTTGTATGTTAGTTTGGAGGAAAGATAAGCAGCCCTGGTTGGCTTTTCTGTTGATAAGGCAGTTCATGCTCTTCCAAAATAAATATACAACATATTAGTAATAGAGCAAGAAAAGAATGTGTTACTCATGGAAAATTTGGAGTGATCAAAGTATGTTTTCCCCTTTAAGTACCGTCTGCTTCTTGATAGATAGATAGATAGATAGATAGATAGATAGATAGATAGATAGATAGATAGATAGATAGATAGATAGATAGATAGATAGATAGATAGATAGATAGATAGATATGAACTATAGGAAAAAGAGGAAAGTAATAAACACTCGATGAAGGTATAGAGAAGGAAGGAGCAGGGGTGAGGAGAGGAGGTTAATCCAAACAGACCTGTACCAGCTTATTTTTACGACAGTCCCGTCAGCCATTATCTGCCTGCTCTGTTATGGTTAGGGATAAATACAGACCTGGGCAATACCAAGGAGGGGTAGATTTGTGTGTGAATGGTTTTGCATCTGCGTAGTAATGTGTAGTTTTGTGAGCTTACATGGACTCTCTCATTCTCTCTGGCGCTCCTCCACAGCAGCAGCCAGGGAAGATAACCACAACAGTTTATGCCATTTCATCAGATGCTCTTCTGGCCATTTTAGCCCTGATGGACACAGAACAGAACCAGCCTTTTTATCTTCTTGCTCAATAAAAATCGTAGGGAAAATCTGCTCATGAGACTCTCTGTCTCTGAGCTAAATAAATATCAGTATATTGACTGGTTTGGTGAGTGGGAAAAAAAAGAAACACTGCGCAGAGTCTGTGTGTTGGTGATAAAGATGAAGCAGAGGGGAATTTTCTGTGGGAAACAATGTGTGTGCGTATGAGAAAGAGCAAACTTGAACATAGTTAAATGATATCTGGCATAGGAGTCTCATCTGTGAGCGATCCAAACACCTGTGTTTAAGGCGTGAATCAAGATAAATGAGGGGTTTAAACTTAAGCATACAGAGAAATTAATCTGTGTATGGATGCAGGCATGTTTGAAAGAAGTAGTGTTATGTGAGGAAAAAAAGCGCTTGGCACTTTTTTATCATTTGATGCTAATTTAAACATGCATTTCACTGTTGCCTATGTGTGCCTATATGATCTATATCATCTGAGTTTACACACACCTGCCGCCTGAGGGAAAGCCAACAGACACGTGCTGATTTGAGTGTGTGTGTGTGTGTGTGTGTGTGTGTGTGTGTGTGTGTGTGTGTCTGTTCTGTGTCTGTGTCAATCTAGCTGGCCATGTGCATGTGGGTGAGAGAGGAGCAGAGGTGACAGTGAGTTTGGAGGAACAGAGAAATGATCTGCTGGGTTTATTATCTTTAATTAGCATCCAGGGGAAAAGAGATGGATAAGTACCATCATTTTCACTGATGGATCTGCTCCGTGTCTTTTTTCCCAGGCTAAGACAAAACTGCAGGGCAGACAAACTGAAGGATCAGAAGTCCATGTCTGCAGTTATGCCTTCACTTTTATTATTACATGAATGGCTGATTGTCCAATATATTCTGTGAAGCATCTGGGGTTTCTGTGTCTTGGACATTTTAAGAAGTTTTGTGCACTAATATTTTGGCAGTGTTGGAATGAAACAATCAAGAATCATGTGTCACATTGTACAGTAGTAACAAAAAGGCACAAGCATGATTATGATGGTGGTAACAGCAAAAAAACAAGAAAAACAATGATGATGTTCACTTTGGATACATACAGGCAGAGTTGACACAGGCTCACACACAACCCTTAAACTGCAGGTTGATGCTGTCAAATAAAAAAGCCAGAATGTAAATATGATTCACCACAGAGACATAGATCTTCTGCATAAAAGCGCGTCTGTGTGTGTGTGTGTGTGTTCGTGCATGTGTATGAAAGAAAGAGAGCAGGCCTGCCTCTTTATCTTCTTGTGTTTCCCACAATTCTTATCACCACTGACCAATGTATGACTGTTTACTTTATGCTGGATATTACAGGGATTTTTTTAACATTTAAAGCAATGCCTGTAGGTCATCATTTTTACTTGAGCATGATTTTAGTTAACTTCAAATGGCCTTCTAATGCCCAGTATAACTGTTGTTGCATGTACTGTAGCAAGCGTATGTCCAACTAAGAGTTGGAGTAAAAGTACAAGCACACTATTACTGCCAATTTTATAGTGGAGTTCTCGTTGCATAGTTGATTTTAACTTTGATTTAGATGGGGTTACACAAAATTATTTTGCTTCTGACAATTAAACATTATCCACAGCAATACAGGAAAAGGGTTCTTCCACTGGGGAGCAAGAATATTACAAGCCACAATATTTTTAGAAAAAAATTCATACCAATTAAAAGAAACTCTGAAAGTATCAGGAGGCATCTGGCAACAAATTCGCACATATTCTTGTAATGAAATTTCTCATAATTTTCAGCAAAAACATGCAGTCACAATCAGCAGTATCTTAGAAAAAGTTTTATAATAAAATGCATCAGCTACAGTAGTATTTACTGAACAGTGTAGCCATCTGTTTGTGATTAGACCATAAAGGTAAGGTACTGTTGTGTCTGTCCTCAGCTACTAAGAGGGCCTGTCTGTTAGCTGCACCGGAGCTTGGGTCTCACACACACACAAACAAACAAGTGCACACACTAATGAGCTAATACACCCACACACACTTGTCTGCTTCCTGCCTTGGGATTTGGGGTTCATAGGATCTTAGGGGTCTCTTGAGTGTCAGGGACACATTTATCACAACTCACATCTCACTTCTTTGTCATCTCCTGTTAGCCTCCGGTAGTATTAGGTCTGTGTCTCATGGGAGAACTGATGCACACATTTGCACAAACACACGAGATGTAAGAATATGGCCAGCTACCTTAAAACATATGCACACACTATACAATATGACAAATCAAATCAAACTACCAAGCTTGTCTACTCATTTTATCATTTTGATCTCTTTCTTTCAGTTTCCCCTGTCCCCAGTTAAATTTTTCTGTCATAAATAAAAGTGATGGCTTTTTATGTTTATATTGCATGAGTGTAGGAGATTTGTTGTTGTATATTCTATGTCTGCCTTTCTGTGTAAAAAAGTATACACATAAGCCAAATGTGCAATGTTTGTCCAAGTTCCCTCCCTGTGCTGAGAGCCACTCCTAGAGGGGGAAGTATCAGTGGAGTACCCCAGGGGGAGCCTCAATCCTGGACCTGGTGGGGGCCATGGTTCGCTGTGGGACCTGTAGGAAGATTGTAGGGTGGATGAAGGCAGATGTGTGTAATGTCTTTGCCTATGAAGCCTGAAGTTTTCCTTTCCATTGGGCAGTCAGCATGTCCACAGCTATCAGCAGCTCTGGATGGTTTATCCAGAGATATTAGCAGGTTATGTGGGTGTATCATGCTTTAGCCTGGAATTTGTTCATACAGACAAGAGGAGGCTGACACCCCCCTCTACGGAAACACATACAGAAAAATACATAAACGTTAAAACACACATTCTATTCACAGTGGAGATTGGGTGTGTTACACTACTCTGATTGTATGGTGTCTTTGGGAACTGCTCCTATCTCTCTTCCTGAGGCCTGATAACACTCTGTCTCTACCTTTCTGCACCCTAAGCTACAGTAAACGCTATATACTGTCTGCGTTTGAATTTATCTGTACCAGTGGTTGTGAGTGCGCAACTGTGAGCTAACCAGACTGCTAAGGCAAAGATATGATGTGGTGAGATCATTTCATCTGCAGGGGAAAAGTAAAAGTTGCACTTCAAGCATCTGCAAGGAGTAAAAGTGTTGATAATAAATACTGTATAATATTCAATAAACAGATTTTTCATTTGGTAACAACTCAGGAATTTGTGCACTGTGCACCCTATTTAACATGTTACAAAATTTCCACATATATAAACAGACACATACACACACCTGTCTTTCCCTCCTGAGTAATGAGGAGGAAGAAGATCAAAGCACAGAACCTGATCCAGCTAATAAGAGCACAGCACTGTTTATCATCCCTCTCCATCATCGCCATTTGTGTTAACAACAGGCTGACTAATCAGGTGTGAATAATATCATTGACGGCCAAGAATTACACCATAATTAGGTGTGTATAATGTTAATCCTGACGTTATATCTCCTTTTGTTTAGAAAGGTCAGTCTGGGCTACAGCAATAGAAAATGGCTTTGTCTTTTTTAAACTCAAACCCTTGAACCCCAGTCATCCCAACATTTCAATCCTGAATCTTAAATGCAATACTTAAAAATGCTGTAGAATGTCCATAGGTCAAGTTGATAACAAAACTTGCAAACATTTAACCTTGCAAACATTTAACCTTAATCCTTATTTATGACAGTAAGTGTGGGCAGCCAGACTTTAGGTGAAAACTAAGATCTAATATTTCATTTTAATCCTGAATTCTTTTTTTGGGGGGGGACACAGAGACCCCCACAACAGAAAAATAACATAACTGGCTTTAAGCAGTGCCTCTTCTGACCATCTTTTAAATCGTTGTACTTCCTGTCACATATGCTACTGGGCCGAGCTCTGGTTGAAACACACAAAGACTTGTGTTCTTTTGCTGGTTCTTGAGGCTACATAAACAAACCATAACTTCATAATTTCATGCAGTTTTACTTGTTTACCATTCAAATGTCAACTTTTGAAGTCCAGCCATACATGTTTGAGCCAGAATCAGATCCAAAATATGACAATGTTGTTTGTATGAAGTAAATCACAGTATAGCATTACAGTTACATTGACAAGTAAATTTACTGAACTGGGCAAGTTGTGAAAACATAAGTAGATGCAGTCACACTTTCTATACTAAAAAAAAATCTATCTACTACCGTCTCACATTTTCTTCTTTGGGAAATAAAACTCTTACTGCACAACATATGACTTTACTCTGAACACAAAGTAGTAGCTAGTCGTGAGCAGAGTATCTGAATACAACGATGTATTTTGTGCAGAAATGGAGGCCTGTTAATGGACTTCCAGGGAAGGTTTGCATCATATCACTTTGGAAGCAGATTGAAAAATTAATGAGTCTTACAACAGACTGAGGTGCCTGACTTAATATGAATACATACCATCACAACAGTGAAGTTACAATGAAAAAATATTCATATCTTTTAGTTTATCTTTTAAATTAATATTATAATTAAATTCATAACATTTTTTCAGCTCATTTCAAAGTTATGGTAATTTCTTCTATGATTGTGAAAACCCTGTATTTAATTACTCTAAATGATAAACAGAAATTTATATTTTCATATAATAAACCTGATGTTAAGAGAACATTGAATTCATTTACATAGTATTGTTAATTACAGTTTTTTGTGGTGTTTGTGTGATTGTCCAAAAGGCCATAAACATCACTTTGAACTGGCCTGTACACTTCAAGTTGTATACTACTTTAAGATTCAGGCATTAGTGCTTAAATAAGATTAAGTGTGTTGCTGCATCTTTGCTAAATAGCTTGTTTTTTCCACAACTGTTGTGACTCTATTTGTTTTGGCTAGACTGAGCTGACTAGACATCCGACAACAGCAGCAGGGACATGGGGGGTAAGGGGGCAAATCTGGGTGAAAGAGAGGAAGAATGGGGGAGAACAAATGGCTGCTATGAAGGATTTAGTAGGGTGCTGGAAGCAGACACACACACACTCATCAAAATGGTACCGCTGTGTGAGATAGAAAACTGAGCACTGTCCCTCTATCTGTTTATAAACTGTAGCCTCAATCACAGTGACAGAGACCAGACCTCTGACTCTGAAACCCAGAACTGTCCTACACTACCCTACTGCCTGGTGTTGCAAAGTGACACACACACACACACACACACACACACACAGACACACATAGCTTCTGCTTTTATCTGTGCATCTGATCACCAAGCCACAAGAAAGACCAGAGGTTGCAGCAGAGGTTAAAAGTGCCAAACACTGTAGCAGAACACGTGCACACACAAACACACTCAAACTGCAGCTGCATCGTGTCTCACTTACTTCCGACAGGATACTTTGGGTGCTCAGCCAATTCAACTATGAGCCAACACAGCTTAAGTAATGGTGTGTATGTATGTTCTAGGTAGAGCCTTCTATACAGCAGAGCTTGTTGGAAATATCATGGACAAATCCAAGTGCTATGAATCTCTGTGTTTCTCTCTTTTCCCTTCTTTCTGTCTTATATTTTTTCATTTCTCTTTGACAACTGGCTGTAAAACTGGGCTTTAAGGAGAACAGCAGCACAGTAAGTTTGTTAAAACATCCATTTTGGCCTTCTCTCCACACAAAGCCAGCATTTTTCATACAGCTTAATATGACTGCCTGTTGCCTCTAGCCCTCTCTCAGATTAATCATTTTAAAGCTGTTGTAATCAAACTGTCCATAATAACAGTGGATTACATGACTGTGTATGTCAAGACAGAATTACAGACAGACAGATTATTACAGATGACTGTGCCAATTCCACAGACAATTATCACATATGTCTGCATTTTCCTTCAGCTTTACAGAGAGAACCTTTCAGGTCAATGATTTTGCAGCTTTCACTCTCATCTACATTAGTTCCATATGCAACAAGCACCTGTTTTTAACAGAAGCAGCTCTGGTACACACCAACCAGACCAAGTGTAGCAACAAGACAGAGAGCATATGGAACATTTAGGAGCTAAGGAGCCAGGTATTTCCCTCAGAAGTCTCTGGAGCACAGCTAGGATTGAGGTGAGACTGGACTTTCATTTACCAGAAACTTGACTCCAAATAAACTATAACATTGCTGCTCTGATATTACACCATTTCTTCACATGCATAAGTTCCACAACATTCTTATCCATTAGTCACATACGTTGTAAAACCTTATAGCACAGATGCACACACTTATGCAGATAACTATACATGTGTGCACACATTCCAAAGACCAGTACACTGTAACTCCCTTACACTGTAAGGACAAGACTTCCAGGTCATTAACCTACAAAGTGACAGAATATCAGTCTTATTCTGGAAAACCACTCTTTGCCTCCCCCCGGATGCTCCTGTCACTGAGTATCAAAGAGCTGTAGTGTTTTTGAAATATAATATGATATTTCCACTGCCATAAACATGTTCATAATTCTCTCTTACTGCCTTGTTTGTCTGCCACATCCTTTTGCTGTGACTTTCTCCCTGCTGTATCTTTGCACTCTGTGCAACCTCACTTTTGGTTACTTTGCTTTGATTTTTCTTCTTTTTTTAGAGGTACTTGAACTGAGCCAGAGAGCAATTTGTGCATATGTGTGAGTGCGTGTGTGAGTGTTGGGGGAGTATGGCTGTGATAAGGGACAGGGAACTGGATTGCTTAGACATAGATGGATGATGTTTTTCTCACCCTAAGCCTCACTCCAAGATTACTGTTTCTCGTACTGTTTGACTTACCAGCCACTAAGCAACTGGTTTTCATTTTCTGTTTTTCATTACATTTTGTTGAGTCACAAAAAATACATGTGGAATGTTTTTCCAGTAAATAAAGCTGTATTTTGGTTCATATTATGCTCCCTTACTCTCACATTAATCAGTTGTTCCACACTGTAATGTACTGTCCAAGTCTCTTGGCCTTTTTCAGTAAAGTTGGAAAAAAATATATGATAAAGTGACCGTCTGTAACCAAATTAAACGCTGTTCAGCCGACAGTGCTGAAGTCACACTGAAGACAGATTGATACTACCATGCATATTTTCTAGTTTTCAAAAAAGTCTGGGTACTTGTTTTAAAACAAGTCCTGCCTTCAACTTTTGGGAGGACTTAAGCTTAACTGTAGGCTACGTACAGTAACTGTTATTGGTTAGGACTAGTGCTCTGCCAGTAGAGTTTACTTTTTAAAATTGTGCCTCTAGCTTATAATGTACGCCAAAAAAGTCCTACTGGATTTCCCAATGTTTTTTCTGTCACTATGATCAAAACTTACAACAGGTAGAAGGTTGTTTGCTGGTTTGACAACGAAGGTTGTATAATAGTTCAAACAATTTTTAGAGCATAAAAAAAAGATATTATGCCAAACAAATTACCTATACCACCATTAACACGTTGTATCAAAAATTCAAAAAAATAAAATAATTAAAAAATAGTTACAATAATTACTATACTTACATTTGTCCCTTTTAATAATTGCAGACAAAATAATTAGAAAAGTTTAAACAACTACAAGAGAAAATAGATGTTTAATTGCTTAGTCATTATATTTAGCGCTCCTGTCAAATCAGAGATCCACTGTTCATGATTCCTCATCGCATCCAGTTACTTTAAACTTTCAAACAAAGCTGTTTGTGTGCATGTGTGTGAGAAACAACGATGCCCCGAAGCATCAGGTGTCCCCCTCGGTGGCCTTGCGAGCAACATCTGGAACCCGTCCCCTCATGGTGACATCACACAACCAGCCTAACCTTTGACCCAAAACCGGCTAATTAGCAGCATGTCCTTCCATAACTGCCAGAATCCCTCCTTTTCTCTCGCTCCATCTTTCTCACTCCCTCCTCTCCACCTGTTGCTTTATGTCACTGTGTGTGTGACAGAAGCCCTGAGAGGGAGAAATGATGAAAAGATTTCCTAAACACTTGTGGTACTTTGTTTTATCATTCACATGAACGACTGTTACAAAAATGCGTGATGATGTGTGATGTTTTGTGCAACTAGGAACATTCAAATATGGAATTCTTTTGCTATGTTTTCTCTAGCCTTCTCTATACCACACAATTATTAAAGTCTTAACAGGTAGAAATAATAGTTATGCTGACATTATATCAGGGTCTGTGTTTTATCGCCACACAAGAGAGAGAAGAAAAAGCCTGTGAGAACTTTTTTCATGAGCTATTTTAGTTCATCTTCCTCTCCCTCACTCTCTCTGTTAGTCTTTGGTGGATCCATGTATCTCAGAGGTGATCATCAATCTACCAGACTCTATTATTACTTTTCCACTAAGTGCTTTGATTTCTAGCCCACCCAGAAGATTAAGCCCCCTCCCTTCTCTCTTTTCTCTCCCTCCGTCTCCTCACCTATCTCTTGTTTTCTCTTTTTCTCTCCGCTCTGTGCAGAGCTACCTTTTTCTCTTGCAGCTTAGTCATCTTTCCTAAATATCTTGTTTATTCAAATCTTTAATGCCTGATCCTCCTTTTAAAAGTTGCCAAACGGTTCTAATGGCAAAGATGAAGGTCAATGACTATTATAGTATTTCATTGTTTAATAAAGGATAAAAATAGTTCCTGTTTATTGCATTGTCACAGCGGAAGCAAGGGGGTTAAAGGTCAGCTCTCGGGAGACACACTTGTTATCCTTGCACACACTTCAGCTGTGCAGGCAAAGATGCTGTTTTTGCACATCTAAGCAAGAAAGATCTGCAGCTGAATTTAAGTGTACATATTTCAGATTCTCTGTATTTTTCAAAATATATAAGTTGTACAATTATACAAGGAGGAATATCTACAAACAATATTCCCCTGGTGCACCTCAACATATTGCTCTTAAAGCAGACCCAGAGACCTTCTGAGACCTCATTGTTTGGCATTGGCCCTGAGTGGACCGGCACATGGAGCATCTGTGTGGAATGATATGGAAGGCCAAACAGGGGATTTTGGGTGCTGGGTATCCATTACATCAGAAGCGACCAAGGCGCCAGTTTGCCATTTGAGACATGACACCTCCCTGTCCTTGCACTTTATCCTGTTAACTGGTAAGATGTGCTGAAAGTTGCATGGTCCCCATGAACAAAACAGGATAAATAATCTGATTATATTCAGCCTTGTAACATGTTGTTATTCCAATAACTGACTTTTTTTTTATATTAACAAATGACTACAAATTGTATGAATTACCTTTTTGCCTTTACTTTGTTTGTAATAAATATGTGTTAATTTTTACAGATTTCAATTTGATTTGATTAAGCATTATACACCTTAATGTGCCCAGCCCTTCTTTACAAGAAACTAAATACAACACTATTACTATACAAGTCAACAACAGACTGATCCACCAGCATAAAATGCTATTTCTTTAAGCTGGATACAGAGTTATCTATGTAGAATCATGTCTTAATTGCACTTTCTGTAAATCTTGCCATAACCAAAGCCAATCCAACTCATCAGTTTTAAACAATGAAAACAGATCAAGGTTTTTATCAGATTTTTTTCAAACAACTGAACCTTAAATTGCAGGACAATTAAATTAAAAAATAGACGCAGCCTCACCAAATCAAGCTCACAGGCAAGACACATA
>OMLM01010834.1:2069-53533 GCA_900302695.1 Helostoma temminkii
TTTTTTTTTTTTTTTTTTTTTTGTCACTTGTCAGTACTGATTTGTCCAATACAGGATTTTAAAAATTTAAACGTTATGCTACATTTTTACACTGAAAACCTGATTACAGTAAAGACATTTATCTACTCGTACCAGGTTTACACCAATACTGAGGTAGGCAGGGTAAGCAGTCCTGCAGGCTGGCACCTCCTGGGAATCTTCTGACAGTATTTGGAGGACACAACTGAGGCTCCTCTGTGCCCTCAGGACAATAGAAACCTAAAATAAAGAATGCAGTCAGTCTTTAACTACAGAACTATTTATAAATTAACCACTTAATGAAGAAATAGATTTATAATAATCTGAATATCAATTATTGGTATTTTTGTTTCTTTTGTTTTTTTAATTGGTGTATTGTACCGTACCTGGTGGACATGGTCCAGCACACTCGATGCCCCACTGGCACTGGGTCAAGTTGGACATTGGTTCCTGAGGAGTAAAAACTGAACTCCCAGAAATACAAAGATATCCTGCAGCACACACACCCTGGATCTGACCAGCCCTAAACAAAACATACACTGAGTTAATATATCCACAAACATGATTCACTGCATACACAATAACATATCAACTCACAAGAACAATTTAAAGTCATCAATGTATGCTGTATGAGATAAACAGAATGATAATTTCTTACATTTCACATCCTATGCTCTTGTTTAAGCACATTTTATTTGTGCTTATTAACATCTTAAAGGGATCAGATTATGCAAAATCTGCTTTTTTGTGATTTTTTTTTTTATACATTTATATGGCTCTCAGGAAGGTGAGGACAAACCAAATATATATAAAAATATATATATACCAAGCGTATATCAGGTGGAGTGCCATAGTCCACACTGCACATTCATTGTCCACCACAGCTTCAGCCGAGGGCTCGGTGTCTGCCACTGTTGGTGGGTCCCCACTTGTGTGAGCAAGCCAGAATCAGTGTGTGTGTATGTGTCAGTTAGTCAGCTACAGTAGTTTTGCAGCAGGACGGTTTAGGGTTGACTAGAGACATGGTGTGAAATTTCAATAGCTATTTTTATGGGTTGTTTAGGCTGGATTAAGTTGCACACCATGGTTATGTAAACCACTCGTTATATCAGAGCACAGCTCTGCTCCCACAGTTATTCTGCTGCTGTCTGAGTGAGGAGAGAAGGAAAAGCTGCTGACAGTTTCAGTGTAACCAGGGAGTTTCAATACTCTATCCGTATGCTGTACTTTTGGTGTTCTTGGCCATCTGCAGACGGAATCTGTACGCCATCCGTATGACGCTTCCCCGTTATCAATGTGCGGCCAGCTTAGATGCAAGGCACATGTCAGCAAACAGGAGGGGAGGAGGGGTGCACAGCTCATAACCTGTTTGTTCCAAAGACAGGCTCGGAGTGCAAAATCTCAGTCAGGGTAGAAACAAGGACATTTTTTTTTCATGAAAGTTTACACATTCTGGGTCATGGACCTGTTTTTTTAAACCCCAAAAGGGGTATAATATGAAACCTTAAATATGCACAAATGTGAACCGTGTGAACCATGACATCTGGACCTAATACATTCTTGCAATATGCTTATTGTGAGTAAAATCAAAGCAGAGATTAGTGTTTGCCTTTGCAAGTACTGCATGTATGTGCCTGAATACTCCACATGCCCAGTAGTGTGCCCAAGTACATGTTGTGTACAAGTGCATATTATACATGCAGGCACCATGATGCATCAAACATACCTGCAAAACCTCCCTGAAGGGCAGGGTAAACACTGTCTCTCTTCTTGTAGTCCCCCCTGGTTTGAATGAGTATATGTCCCATTAGGGCATGGCTGAGGTACCATGGTGCCTAAAAATTTCAGAAATGTAGAAAATGTACAGCAGCATGATTTGTAGCATGATAATAGCAACTACAATGGGTAAAAATGTGCTTTTCTTTTGGTTTTACAGACCAATTTATACACTTTTTCTCTCTTCACATGTTCATAATGTAATATAAAAATGACAGGACCAGTTAACTAGGAACTGTTTAACTTTCCTGCCAAAAATAGCATGTAGGTGAGAGGACTGGTACCAGTTAGTACAACAGATAGCTACAGATGCTAGCCACTTTTATTCAAAGCGACTTACAAGTGAGGGAACGCTATGGGTTTCGATGCCTTGCCCAAGAACACCTCTGCATAGCCAGGAGGAACCAGGAACCAAACCACTAACCCTGGGGTTGGCAGACAACTGCTCTACCAACAGAGCTACATGCCAGCTCTTTTGTCTTTTTTTTTTTAAACAGAGGTTTTTGTAGGGATTAAAAAAAACTATATTATGTAAGTAGTGAGATGCAC
Source organism: Helostoma temminkii (assembly GCA_900302695.1). Classification (NCBI taxonomy): domain Eukaryota; kingdom Metazoa; phylum Chordata; class Actinopteri; order Anabantiformes; family Helostomatidae; genus Helostoma; species Helostoma temminkii. Next base: position 4,413 of record OMLM01010834.1, read on the forward strand.
AGGTGCACATTTCAGGTACACATTTAAATAATAATCACTCTCTTTTTACAGTACCCGCAGGGCAGAATGAGTGTGGTGGGCAGGGCCTTGGCTCCCCCACTATGGCCTCCTCACAGTAGAATCCAGGTCGGCAGGGGATGCAGGTATCTGAGCCTGGGTTTGGTTGGTACTCTCCTGTGGGACAAGGCAAAGCCAAGGCTGAGCCTTCTGGACAGTAGTGGCCCTAGAAGATAATGAAAAGCACAAGGAGCTTCTGAAGAGTGGTATTAAATCCAGCATGACATTTATAATAAACAGTGAAGGACAAGCATCATGCTGAGATTCTGTTGGAAAAAACACTATGACGTATGGATAAGGTAAATATAGGAAAGGACATTCAGAGGAAGAGTGGAAATATAAAAGAGAAAATTAATGAGACAGTGTGTGAATAATCTTACCTTGGGACATAGGAAGGGATATGGAGTGGTTGAGGAGAAATCAAAAGGGCAGTAGAAGCCAGTAGCACAGGGGCCACTGGGGTTGGACAGACCTTCACTTGAGCAGTAGTGACCTGCAGGACATGGAGAGCAGCTCTCCATTGACACACCTCCTATGACAGGAAGAAAGCGAAGGTATACAGTGATATAGATATAGATAGATAGATAGATAGATAGATGTATGAGCAGTTTAGGCAGTAGGTGTACCGGTGGTATTACGAATGCTGCCAACAGGACATGGAATTGGGGTGAGGCACCCAGCTGGACAGTAGTGACCCGCGGGGCATAGGCCATTCCTGGGGAAATAGTCAGAGCTCTGTGGTGTTGGTCCTGTGGCTCCACCTTGACAGAAATAACCCTCCATACAAGAGCCTTGATAAAAAAAGGCATTACCAATTTGATTATCTATTACTAAAAGTTAAAGTTATGTACATTTTATTGTATTTTACTAAACTACCGTTACCACCTTGTGGTGTTGAAGCTCCATATGAGCTACAGTACACTCCAGATGGACAGGGGTTGCATACAGAAAGGGAGTGGGCACCGGTCTGGTTGCTGAAAGTTCCTAAAGGGCAGGGCTGAGGCAGGGATGTCCCAGCAGAGCAAAAATGTCCTAGGAAAAAAAAGACTTTTGAAGTATTTTGTTTATCATTAGGTATTTGACCACAACATGTATATGTGAAGCACACAGCATGCCCCCTCTGCAATGTGGCTAAATTACTGTATTTTCAGCAACCTCACCAACTGGGCAAACAGAGGGCTCTTGAGTAGCTGTGAATGAACACATGGTCCCTTTAGGGCATATTATGCAGTGGGCTGCTCCAGGGGCAGGACTGTAAGTGCCAGGCTCACAAGGCACTTCACTTGCAGACCCAATAGGACAGCTATGGCCAGCAGGGCAGAGGTAGCCATGGGAACTATTTAGTGGAGCGGGACTGGAGTTGCCACCCCGGCACACATGCCTGCAGGGATAAACAGACAAAACAAACTTAACAGCTATTAGTCAGGTTCAACAATCTGTTGTCAATTTTAGAAAAACACTGCCATGACAGTCTTGAAAATAAGTGCCAATTAAGGCAATAGTAATAGAAATTCACATGTTGAGCACACCTCTTGCTTGAGTGTTTACAATTTGACTGCATGTGCACATCCAGATATGATACACTGACACAGAAACATTATTCACTATACAATTACTCAGTCTATATATAGTATTATTGAATACTAATGTAGTTTTTTAAATTAAAAAATGTTATACATAAAATGATACATCTTCACGTTCACATTCACAATAACTATTTGTTCAGAGAAAGCACTGTGAACTACTGTACCAGTATAGAATGCATGCAGAAAAAAACTTGCTTAAATAACTTGCAGTGATTAACCTCAAATGAAATAAAACTAATGGCTAAAATATATATTGGACTGAAATTAATTCTACTTCCCTAAGAATCAAATTCTTTCTCTTCAGATCTTATTTCCAGAGCTCAGAAATGAAACATAAATGAACTCAGATTCTGAAACCTTGGCACACACTGAAGCGCTACAGGTGCTGCAAGGAATGTGCTTTATCTGAGGCTATTTATTGCAGGGAATATATGTAACCAACTGCTATTTTTAGCAAAGTGTTTTAAGTGTGGTTCTTGTCCTGCTGAAGACACCTGCTTAGACTAAACAGACACATCACATAAATGGCCATTTGTTATTCTCAGCTTTCCTGTTTTACTTTGCAATTCCTGCAATTAATTTTTTTATTTGCTGATCAATGGGGATTGTCCGTTTGATCGATGTACAGTGCAAAGCCTGTGCATAAATCTGAAAATATGTTGAAGGAACACATGAGAAAACCTCCACTTTCTCATTAGGTTGGAGGAAAACAGTGAAATGAACAGCATAAATAATATACACTCAGAGAGGAGAGATCTAAAGCTCAAAAAGCAAAATTGTTTACCCAGCATGACATGGGAGAGCATCTGACAGCTCTGATATTGCAGGCTTGGCACAGAACAGTCCAGGGGGACAAGGTGGGCATTCCTCAACTCCTTTCAGTCCTTGGGAGATAGAAAGAGAGCCTGAGGGGCAGGGGAGTGGGTAGCCAGTCCCAGAGGGGCAGTAGTAGCCAGAAGGGCAAAGATGGCTTCCAGTAGAATTCCCCTGGAAACAAGAAAAGAAGAAAAGATAAAACCATTTCAACACTCATTACTTTTCTACTTTTGATAGATTTTCCTCAAAATGCATAGTACTGTGTAGCATGAATTACTTGCATATGATAACCAGACAACTGGTATTTTCCCTTGGGAATACTCAGCAAAGCTTATGAAATGATGAAAATAGGAAGCACTAATTGGTTTAAAAGCAGTGCCAGTAAAGCACCATCAATAACAAAAGCAACTACAATGGAAATGTGATCAATTTTAAATACGTCGTGTACAAGCTGTTATTATAAGCGGAGGTGCCATAAAACGTTCATGCTGGGTCATACAAAAAATAGGGGGGTCCCATATATCATCTGATTGACCAAGATTGACAAGTGATAGACTTATAGAGGCAACAAAGAACGAGAACAAACCTGATACTCAGTAGAGTTTGGGCTGGTTGATCCAGCAGGACAATAGTATCCTGCCTGACATGGCCCTGTAGGCTGAGACAGACCATGATGAGAGCAGAACATTCCTGCAGGAAACACCAAGAGAAGGACATCAACATCACAAAGAACACACTGACTTGACTGAACACAATTGATATATTTCATACATATGAATGTGTAGAGCACAACATTTATCTTTTCCGTACCAGAAGGGCATGGAAGGCAGGCATCAGGGCTAGAAGCTCCGAGATGGTTCTGCACAGTGCCAGGTGGGCAAGGGAACTCGAATCCTAAAGTCAGTCCTGAAGGACAGTAGTGCCCAACAGGACACAGTGCAGGGTGCACGGTTCCTTCAGCTGAGCCACACCAAGAATAATTTATATACATAGACCACAGCTGAAACTTCATTCAAATAAAACAAGCAGCATTCTCACCATGTCTGTCTGTTTGCAATGTCTGTTATTATGTAAATAAAAGAGAGTTGTCACTTCCGTTAGCAGTCACCATTTCATTTCAAGATGTACCACTTCTTCAATTAAGCCTTCCCAGAAAGACTTAGCAAAATGCCTATAATTTGCTGTGTTCATTAAATGGCAAACATATGGTCTTGTAGATATTTTAACAAGAGCTGATTTACATACTGTGGGAATCACATTGGTAATTAGGGTTAGAATGAAAATTTAATCAGTGTTTGTGTGTGTATGGATTTTTTCTATATTATTTATAAGTTTATAATATGTTTCCCACCTTGACAGTAGTATCCAGAGGTACAGGTGGTGCAGTTGTCTTGATGAGTGAGTCCTGTTTCAGAGCTATATGTCCCTGCAGGACAGGGTAAAGGGATGCTTGTTCCACTGGGGCAGAAGAAACCAGCTGGGCACAGAGCCTGATCTGCTCTGCTAGAGCCCCAGTCGCAAAAAAACCCTGCCAAGCAGTCTCCTGAGGCACAACATGAAATTGCATTGCATTGTGCTCCAGAGCATATAATTTCATCATTCATAAAATCATGAGACATTGAATTTTCTTGAGAAACACTGAAAATGCAGTGTATTTTATTCTGTCTACCTGCTCTTTGCCCCTCTTGGCAGAAAATCCCAGGTGGACAGAGAGATCCAGTTCTGTTGTCAGTCGGGTTCGGCACTGTAGCACCCATGGTACAAAGAAAACCAGCAGCACATGATCCTGAAGGCTGAAGCAAGCCTTCAGAGCCACAGAACTGACCGGCTGGACACACTAGGCACTCGCCTGCAAACACAAAAATTTACAACTTTGATTTGAATGCTACCAGCAGAACAAGCGTCATGCAAGGTGTCTTAATCAATCATCAATGGTGATACCGCTGCTGAGAAAAAACCCAACACAAATATTTTTGCCCTATTTTAATCCATCGATTACCTTGTCTGAAGGTTGTCTGGAAGAAAATCAAATTAGCCCCACATAACATTAGTCTTAACAAGCCTCATAGTGAGCCTTCAAATGTTTTTTAAACAAGAAAAAAGTAAACCAACAGTGCAACAGTAATTCCTCTAGTCTCCTCTTTTTCCACAAAGCTTCTGGGTTACTACCTATTCTTGTAAGACCCTGGCTGGGGCTGTAGGTGCCTTTGGGGCAGGGTAGAGGCTGACTTTCTCTGGGACAGATGTACCCAGCTGGGCAGGGGAGAGGACTGGAGACTCCAGTGTAGCTCCCCCTAGTAGGGCTGGGACTCAGGGATTGGCAGTGGAACCCAGGAGGACATGGATTACATTCTTTCTGGCCTGATAAAGCCTGGAACCAGCCTAGGGAACAGCGAGGACATATTCAGAAAGGTCAAGGGGAGTAAAAAAATGCCAAGTCTGTTTTGTAATACTTCATCAAGTCTAACTTTGTGTTTACCAAGAGGGCATGGTTTGCAGTCATCTTTCCCTTTTGCACCACTCTCATTTTGGTAAAAGCCAACTGGGCAGGGTGAGGGTACACTGCTGCCCTCTGCACAGTAGTGGCCTACTGGGCAAACACCTCCAGATATACTTGACATTGGCATAGCAGTCTGGGATCCCTCCATACAGTAGAAACCTGTGGAGAAAGACTTAAAATTACTGGAAAACTATACTTTTAATGCCAGATAGGATAATGATTAATTATCTCTTACCTGGCAGGCAGGGTCCGGATACTGCAGAGAGGCCTGTCTGTGAACAGTAGAAGCCAGGTGTGCAGCTACGACACTGAGATTCATTCACAAGTCCACTCTGCTCACTGTCAAATTAAATGAATATATTAACAAGTACAAATCACAGTAGGTATCATGTTTCATGTAGTCTAGATAATAATTGCTCAGCATTACATCACAGAAAGCACTATCTGGATAACAGATTACCTCTTGTTACATCACTCTGTTTAAATACATAAAAAACAAAATATTAAGTTGAGCATGGACCATTACATGCTTGTATGTCTGTGGATTTAGGTATATCTCATAAATATATAATATATGCCTATTACTCAGTGAATAGTTTAATTAGTTTACTGTATACTGTAGTATTGTAGTTTTAGAATCATATCCTGCTGTCTTTTAGATAATATAATAATAAGTATCATGATTTGCACCATTAGAGATATGACTGAAGATGATTAGTTATAATGCTGGATAATGCTTTATACCTAAATGTTCCCTTTGGGCATGGTTTCGGTACAGATGTCCCTGTAGCACAGAAGAATCCAGGAGGGCATGGAAATCCAGTCAGACTGTCTGATGGTGAAGGTTCAGAGGCTCCCCCAACACAAACAAACCCTGCAGCACATGGTCCACTGGGAAAAGTTCCCCCTTTAAAGACAAATCATTCAAGCAACGTTTACTTGGTAACAGAGAAGTCGTTTACCTCTAATTGTTTCTGGAATACATCACAAAATTTAAACTGCAGTTGTTTGCACAGAAAGGCATCATTGACAAATATATGACAAGTCATCGATAGGGGTCAAAGCACTGTACACATTGTACCTGTTCCTTTACAATACATCCCAGGGTCACACAGTGAGCACTGCCATTTCTCAACCAGTCCTGACATGTTTCCATAGGTCCCTGATGGACAGGGATGTTGATTTACTGATCCACTGGGACAATAAAATCCTCTTTCACAGGAAAGTGGAAGTGTCATTCCTAATATACAGATAGAACAGTGAAAAGAACATTTATTTTCATTTCTTGGAACAATGACCATGATTTAAAGGATGATTGCACTTGTGTTCCCGTCCGTGAATCCGTCATCTAACAATTTTTCTACTCATCAGCTTTACCTTGATCTTGACAGTAGAAACCAGCAGGGCATGTCTCACAGCTGCCCTGACCTTGTTTGGGCTGGTAGCTGCCTGGTAGGCAGGCTGTCTGTCTGGCACTGCCCTGAAGCAACCATTAAATTGATTTTATTAGACTTCATATCTTGGGTATAACATACATCATCAGGCATAAAGAGAGTGCAAAAGTAACAGTGGGGACTAAAACTGACACAGCACAGGGAAGAAGTCAAGAAACAAGGAAGAAAACATCAACTTCAGCAACGCACTTGTCATGACAGAATAGAAAACAAAACTGAGAAGGAAGACTCTTGCAGAGACATCACATACAATATTCAGCAGTACTGACTAACAATAGCTTGAGGAATAGTACTAGATGGCTGACCTTCTCACAATAATGTCCTGCTGAGCAGACATGTTGTTGTGGTCTCTCAGTGCTCTGCCCCTCAGGACAGTAGTAGCCTTCTGCACACTGGCCAGTTGGCTCAGCTCTGCCTCTCTGGTGGCAGTAGTGACCTGCAGGACACAGCTGGCAAGCCCTGACTGTAGATCCGCCTAAGGAACCTGAAGGATGGGACACACTATACATGTCAAATGGAAATTAATTCAGAAACATACTTGAAAATGTTTGATGTTTTATCTATAGATCCATGTGTAGCCAGTGTTTGATGACATGGGAAAAAATAGAGCTGAGGTAATGAAAGCATTAAAATAGATAACAATGTTAATTTGACGCATACAAAGGAGCCTACAAAGGAGCTACACCACATTTTAATAGGATTCTGGTTGTCCGCCACAAGACATGAATACAATTACACGATTAAACCACTGTGTGACTAAAATTATTCATAAGTGCCCAAGGGATAGAACAGGCTTTCGTGGAAGTTTTCATATTTCCCTGCATCACTGAACTGCATAGATCAACACCAGTTTACTTAAGGATAAAGGTGGGAAACACTGACCATGTGTTCAACCGAGAGGATCTGCTGTTGTATTTCACACAGTTTAATATTATTGTGTGTGTTTCACTGATTCATTATCAACTCACAACCAAAACGCACAGTTTTGTTTTGTTGTTAAACTGTTCACAAAACACTTTATGAGGTTAATACATGAAGCAATTACAGCCAGATTACAAACACCTATATCTCACTTTTTATGGTTCCAACAGGGCAGGGCAGAGGAATAGGGGTTCCAAAGGGGCAATAGTGTCCTGTTGGGCAAGGGGTTGCATGGGGGTCTAAAGAGCCTCTGGGGCAGTAATATCCTTCAGCACAGGACCCTGATGGAGCATCTAGACCAGTCTGGTTGCAGTAAGAGCCAGCATCACAGGACTGGGGATAGGCAGAACCCAGGGGACAATAGAAACCTAAAAAAACAGCCACAAAAAACATTACAGATATAAATCAACTTCAACAGGAGCAAAAGACCACTCAGGAGGCTTATTGTTATAATGCTGAGTCTCTATAGAAATACACAATTTTTCTCAAACTGAACTTTTTATTTCCCAGTTCTTCTTCTGTTTATCTGCACCACCACTGTCTCCTCAAGTGGGAAATCCAATTCAGCATCCTACTTTTCAGATCCTCAAACAGGGGAATTTAAGTCTTTAAGAGTAAAGTTCATCTGCTGAATATTTGCATACCAATCAACTTCTCTCTTGTGCTGCCTTCACTGAGTTACTGCACCATGAAGGAAATTTCATGATGGGGTGTAACTGACAAGTCCTTTTATGTATTTCCTGACTTGTTTACAAAATGAACCATGACAGAAAAAAATGGGATTCATTTTCCAACCATATTGTCCTGATTTAACATTTCAGTCATCTGGGCAAGAATAATGGGCAAAATAAAGGGCAGGCTGAGGTGGTATCAAGCTGAAATATGCTGTGAATACCGAACAGATCGGGTGAATCATTCATGTCACAATTATTACAGTAAGCGGGACTACCATGTCATAAGGAAGCAAGATAACGTGTGCCTGGAGGCATGAATTAAGTATCACATCAGGTGCACAAGTGCTTTGTCAGAATTTACCCACCCCTAGGGCATATATCTCCTCTGTAGGTGGAACACGCATAATGTGGACTCTTGAGACACGGCGGTGCGTGAGTCACAGTATGGTCTGAATCTGCCTGTGGCACTGTTACCACTTCAATCCGGCCAGTGTCACTCCCTATAATAGAACATGGCAGATAAAGCATAAAAGATGAAAGATATCAGGAAACCAGTGGAGCCTCTCTTCTCTTTCTACTTTTGATTTAACGGTTTTGACTGTCAAGGGAACAACAGTGATTAATTGTAGAATACTAAAAGGTCAAAGTGAAAAAGCTGCTGCTTTGTTGGACATTTATTATGACACATAAGGTTCTGCACACTTAACAATTTGAAGAAATTGATATATTGCCCTTTCTGTTATTACAAACTGATGAAACTTGTGTTTTACCAGAATCATGTGAGTTACTAAAGCAGGAGTCATTGTGCTTCAAGGAGCCTGTGTTTGTCTTTGTCGTATAAACCTCCAGTATTTCATGAAGACAGCTGGACAAAGATGATGTGGCTAGAGGTGTAGGACTATCTGCTCCCCCAGAACAGAAGAAACCTGCAAAACACAGACCTAACACAAAGGATTTATGAAATAATGGGTTGATTATACTGTAGCTAATAACTATGATGAATAACTAATAACTACTAAATTATTTTAATAATGTATAGTGATTATCACTGTGTATAGTGATTCAGGAACTAGGCTGACCTGGATGTTGCCCTATTTACTGTACACTCATTAAGCCACAATGAGGCTGAATGTCCTTGACTAATGGGAAACATGATGAAATCCCCCTACCTGTGGGCTGTAAGAGTCCAGGACTGAGGCAGTATTTTCCTGGGGGGCAAAGGTGGCATTGAGAGGGGGAGGAAGCTCCAGGCTCTCGGAGGAAGGTGCCAACAGGACAGGGTTTAGGTAACCAACTGCCCTGAGGACAAAAGTGTCCCATGGGACAAATATCTCCATAAGGCTGGGAAACAGGAGTAGGCTCAGTGGACCCCAGGGAACAGAAATGGCCTGTCGTAGACAATGTGGTTAGACATTTTAATGAGAACACTGCAACATTTATAATGTAGAATAAGTGAACCCTATGATTCAGGAAAAAATCTTCATACAGTGTTTCAATGCAGTAAAGAAAAAAAGACACTTTCACAGTGTTCCAGATTTCTCTGATAATATTTGTTATGGGTGATAATGGATTGTCAAACCTGGGCTGCAGGGTCCAGACGGTTCTGTCAGAGCAGTGGTGTTACAGAAGGAGCCAGGGGGGCAGGGAGAGCAATCACTTTTGGACGTCCTACCAGCTATTAGACTGAAATGGCCAGTTGGGCATGGTGTTGGCACAGATGAACCTTCCATACAGTAGAAACCTGCCCAAATGTTTTATTTCATATTAAGCTAGTTTTAAGTAGTTTTGTAGTTTACTGTCTATAAATGTGAGAGCTATGGTGTTTTTTTAATTACCTGGTGGACAGGTGCTGCAAGTGGACTGTCCAGATGAGGACTGAAAAGTGCCAGAGCTACAGATGGTGGGCTCTGCACTACCCTGGGGGCATGCGTGGCCAGGCAGACACTGACATCCTGTGACACAGTGACACAGACACTGATCACTAATGTGATAGGCATGAGAAAAACAGAAAAACTGGTGTACTGTATTTTATCATGTGTAACAGTGTTCATCCGCAGTAAAAACCCTGTAGGAGTCAAGAAGAAGAGAAGGGAGGCTTAGCAGTGGGTGCCCTGACGCTGACAGTGACATGCTGCAAACTAATTATAGATTCTGGGCCATTTTGTGCTCAAATTAGCAAAATGTCTTCTTGATTAAAGGCAAAAAGGGGACAGTGATACCTTTCTCAGGATCTTTACGTGTATCTATTTAGGAGGAGGAGGAAAACTTATGTCAGGCATAAATCACTTCTATGGTACACGTAGAGCCTTGTGTCTAAAGTAATTGATGAGCAGGGCTACACATCCATAGGACCAGCAGCTACAAACTACAGAATGAGGGAGCAGGAAAAACTATGCCTGGAAAATGTATTAAGTAACATTATTGCGATAAACAGATAAAAAAAGAATGAAATGAAAACCATGTAAATGCTTTGCTTTGTAATACATTTATTATACATGGATACATTTTTATTGTTGAGGTTATGGGACATAGTTCTACTTTATAAGCTAAAGAAATATTACAAGAATTTATCAGAAAATGTCACAAACAGAAATTACTACTAGTTTTTTTTTTGCTTTTCAAAAGTGCTTTTGTCTTACAGTACACCCCTTTAATATTGAGTATATTTAGGCATACTATCTGGAAACCAGACTTACTCTATGTGATCAGACACTGTGTAAAGAAATAGAGAAAATGGTGAAGTGCAAAGACTGCAGTGGTGAAACCTGAGATGACCCCTGATGATGTGTTCTGTACCTGGCTGATGTCCAGACACTGATCCTGCTGGACAGAACCACCCCGGGGGACAAAGGAGATCTGGAGAGGTCTGAGCCCACGAGGGGCAGAAAAAGCCTGGGTAACAAGCTTCACAGTCAGTCTCAGATTCAGTACTGGACCTCCCCAAGAAAGTACCTACATGAAAACACAAATTATCATGTGATTCCTCCCTATGTATTTTTATTTTTCACACACACAAATACATACAGTACACACAGACAAATAATACTATGGTATAACAGTGTCACCGTGTACATATTAAATGGCTCTACCTATTCACTCAGTTAAGTAGCCAGCTTATTAGTATTATGACAGTTTTATTGGACTCTTGTTAAATTTTACAACCTCCACTGAAGGTCTGATTACATTTAAGCTATTATACTGTACAATACCTCTGGGGGCTTTACGACACTGTACACTACATTTAGAAAACGTGTAATAAAAGCAAGAGGACAGACATATAGTAGTTCTTTCTAACATACGTCCATTCAGTACAACATTCATCATACATGATCAGGATAATACACAAACAGGAATAATGTCCTCTTCTTCTTTCAGAGCTAGATATGTTGTTATTCTACCTGGAGGACATGGGCTTGGCTGTGCACTCCCTTTAGGGCAATAGTGGCCTGCAGGACACAGATTACCATGGAAGTGACCCAGGGTGGAATTACCAGGAAGTGGGGATGAAGATATGGTATCACCTGTAACTGAGACAACAGACCTTTATTGGATGTCATTACTCATTAGGTTAGCAAGTGAACTAAAAGGCCAGAGCCATATTCTGAAATGAAAATGTTAAATTAAAACAGAAGTGCAGTGAGAGAAAATGGGGCACAGCACAATATTTTTCAAGCCTTTGTCAGACCTATGCTTTTAAATATTACAAATTCAATTTCTACAACCAGTTGTTTATGTTGCTATGCATTTATTAACACTATGCAAAGACCGAAAAACAGAAGAACTTTTACCTGTAATATTACCCCAAGGTGTTGCCATTCTGGAGCCCTCTGTGCAGTAGAAGCCGGGGTTGCAGGGCCCAGATGGGGAGGAGAGGCCAACCTCAGCACAGTAATGCCCAGGCAAACAAGGCTGACATACTTCTATGGAAGCAGCCCCTGATAGACCAAGATTGCAGCTCATAAATATGATCCCAAATAATAAACAATTGTATAATTCTAAAATATTCCACAAATTACTGTGTAGTGAAAAATAGAGGAAGGCAGAAATGTCTTCACTGATGACAAAAATTCAATCTTAATACCATTAACATCTATTAATATGTGAGTCTTATGTTAAATTTCACCAACAATGCATCTCCATAATGATTCTGTGTTATGTGTCACCATCTATGGAGCTGAAGGTGCCTGCGGGGCAGGGGACCATATAGCTGGTACCCTGTGGGCAGTAGGACCCTGCAGAGCAGCGGCGTCCTGTTGGGCCCTCCTCTGGCTGAGAAGAAACAGAACCGTGGATACAGAGGTAACTAGGGGCAGAGAGATGATGAGAACAGAGACGATTGGGAGGGTGATGCGGGATGTAGGAAGTGATAGATGAGAAAGGCACAGAGAGAGACAAAGCATACGGGATGTTTAATTATAGACAAGGGAGACAAAATTAAACAGAAACACAATGTCATATCTTGCACAGTCTGTCTGTGAAGTGTGTGTTCAGTTAGCCTATGTTTACCCAGGAGCGCAGGCTCCAGTGGGAGCAGCCAGTCCAGAGGAACTGCAGTATCTCCCTGGAGGGCAGAGCTCACAGCCCGACTTATTGGACAACCCCATCTGCCTGCCGAAAGTGCCAGCTGGGCATGGGAATGCTACACCAGACTGTGCTCCTGTTGATAAATGGCAAATAATGTCTACAGATGGTCCAGGACTAAACATAACAAAACAGTTTGGGGAGACCATCCTTATCTTGATTATGCTCTCTAACGACCATCTGCATAATTAGAAATACATTTATTGTTAGATCCACTTGTTCAGGATTACGCAGCATGAACAATATTGAAAAACATTTTACATACTAGCAAATTATTATTTTATTAACCAGTGTCACAGAGTCTGCAACATCAACTGTATTTATATCTGACAACATGATGTGATTGTTTGTCATGAATTTATTAAATAGCTTCACTGTTGTATCCTACCTGGTGGGCAATAGTGTCCTTTTGGACACAGCACAGGAGTGTGAGTCCCAGACACATGCCCAGTGTCAGCGTCCACTGAGCCAGCACAGTAAAATCCTGCTGGACAATTAACACACTCTGCCTGTGGAGGGGTTAATTATGCACATCAAATTTTCTACACAGTACAATGACAAACCTGTAACTACAGATGTTCACAAATCACAAGTCAAGAGGCATGAAAACTTTAGATGCTTGATTTGGGGGTGATAATACAGTACACACAGATGTTGTAAAATATGGACCAGCTGTGACATAGTCTCTTTGCTTTTAGAAAAGCCACAACCATAGCCATAGCTATTTGTTAGAATGTGCAAATAATACAGCCTCAAGACACATTGAAAGACTAGCTTTCCTAGTTACAGTTCATTAATATTGGTATTTTCGAAAAAAGAACCAGAAAAAACATGTTTCAATCCATTATAATGAGCCATACCTTTGTAAGATAGTAGCACAATTGCTGTTTGTTATTTAATTGCATTATATAGAGTAGAACATGTGGCTTGACTTTGGGACTGCAGGACACACCAGAGTATTAGTAGAATATTAATTCTCTAGTTTCTCACCTGTTCAGGTAGACCCTGATAGGTCCCTGGTGAGCACGGCACCTGTGAATCAGATCCAGGTGGGCACATGTTTCCAGGTGAGCAAGGTACAGGGGCCTGTTGGCTGCTGTTTTCTCTCCCTGGGCAGTAAGAACCAGCTGGACAGATATGAGAAGGGAAAGAGAGCCCTCTGGTGGCACACAGGAAACCTACAAGACAAAATGAACACTGTTGAGCAGAGGCAGACAGTCAGGGGAATATTCCCTGAATTATTTTATTTTCAGGGAAAACTTTTTCTTCTTTTGATAGATAAAAGACAGATAATCAATCATTAAAATATTAATAGCATGTGTTAAATCAATACCTGGGGGACAAGGCAGGCAGTCAGAGACATGACTGTTTCTAGTTTTGTCTGTGAAATATCCAATGGGACAGGGGAGCGGTGCTGAGGAGCCCTGGGGACAGTAATGACCTTCAGGACATCTGTCACCTGTCCTCCCTCGATCTTCTGGTGTAGGTGACTGAGCTCCGGAGAGACAATAGTACCCTGCACTACAAAGGCCTGATGTAACACCGTTCCCAGGGGAAGCACAGAAGGAGCCTGGTTTGATTGTGAAATTGAGTGGAATGGAAAATCAGTCCAGAGAAATCCTGTACATCAGAGACTGCAAGCATCACATCACAAAAACAGACATTATTTGCTCAGTCTGCTGCTTTCACAGTTTTTAAAAGAAGCTGCTAATTTTGTCCTCACACATCTCCTACTTATTATTACTCCTGCTTATTATATTACTTATTTTGTTAATATAGCATTTAATTACCATTAAGGTCACTCTGAGTCAACTACTTAACCTTAAGGAAATTCAAAATCATTAGCAGTAAATGGTGTGTGACCTGGAGGGCAAGGCAGGCAGTCCTGGGGTTTTGCCATACGAGTGTGGGGGTTGATGGATCCAGCTGGACACGGATACTGGTGTTCTGACCAAGTCCCAGATGGGCAGTAATGGCCCACTGGACACTCACGACTCCCCAACAGAGAGCCATTACTGCTGCCAGGACAATAAAAACTATCCAGACAAAACAAGGATGGAATAATTTACTTTTTGGCTGCTACTGATGTTAATTTGTTTGTGTGTATGCAACTATGCTAAATGAGAGGAAAGCAAATGTATGCATGGATATGTATGCACATGGATACATCAAAAACATGCAATGTACTGCATAATTCATCATGTTCATATGTGAAATATGTATTTGTTTACAGTGCAGAGTGACTGTGCATGGCTGATATGAGTGTTTACCCCTGGGGACAGGCGTTACAGCTGGCTTGGCCATCTTCTATACTGATGGCTCCCAGGGGGCATTGCTGAGGAGCCGCAGAGCCCTCAGAACAGTAATAACCTGTTTGTGTGAAGACAAGAGTCATGGAAGAGATACACACTCAAGCACACATAGAGTACACACATAGACTTTTGCACTCCAGCACACACAGAGTCATACAGTCCACAGGGGACAGGGTTCGATTTCCATTGTCAACACAGCAGCTGTTTATGTTTAGCCCTATTAACTTAAAATAGTGTTTTGTTTACCTGTTCACAAAGCTGGGCTTTTTTCATACTTAATTGGGTACTTCACAGTTTCCATTATGTTTTTCTAAATAACATGCAAAGCACAGCTTTTTGTTGTTACTTCTCTAAACAACAACTAAACAACTACCTGATTACTGTGTTCCCATGTTTTTCCAACTGGCTTTCTTTATATATTTTCTTTTGACAAATTCCATTCTAACTTTATGTGTGAGTTACAGATTTCTTCACAGAAGTCAGGATCTGATAACCTTTTGGGCATGGTCCTCCACGGCTGTCTCTCAAAGCAGGGTCAGGACGATCTGCACCCCCCAAACAGAAGAAACCTTCCCAGCATTTTCCTGAAGGTGCTGACAGCCCCACTGCAGCACAATAGTAACCAGGCAGACATGGCTGGCAATCCTCCTGAGAGAGAAAATGAGAGAAACAAATGACACAGGGGAAGATGGGTGGAGAAAACTAATAATTTATATAATACAATATATGCATAAGAAATTAAGTACATAAGCAATGAAATATTAAGTATAAGTAAATACAGACAAACCTAATTGTGAAATATTTTTAAAACTCCTTATCACCACATGAATATTTCTTCTATGAACACTGGATCGACATAATTCTGCACAAAACATATTTTTCACAATTCACGAGACAGAATTTCAAATAAATTCCAAACTGGTGAAGTTTAGAGGGGAAAACGATTCTCTCTCAATCATTATCAAAGACACATTAGAGTTTGATACTGAGCAAAAGTGACCTGGGAGACCAATTTGGTGAGGTTAGAGAATGTTCCACGTGGACAGGGTAGAGGATGAACAGTGGCCAGGGGGCAGTAATGACCAGCAGGACATGGTCCTCCCTCTCCTGATAAGAGACAGGGAAATGTCATTTGTCCAAAACATGAGTACCTATGAAAACTGCATCCTTGATTTTCTAAAGTATATGACTGACATATATTTTTTTCTTATATTAATAAGAAAAGCCTGGTATTATCAAATAAAAAAGTAAACAGAATATTTGAACATGCAGTAGTAAAGATGTATGTTTACCTGATGCCTGTGAAAGAGGTTGTGGAGAGGTGTTTCCATGTGAGCAGTAAAATCCTTCCTGACATGGTCCAGTGACAGCTGTGCCATTTCTGGAAGAGCAGTAATGGCCACCGTCACAGTGCCTGCACTGAGAGACAGACCAGTAGCCAGGGTCAGGCCCATAAGTTCCCTCTGGACAGCTTCTCAAGTCAAATCCAGTTCCTTCCGGACAATAAAAGCCTGCAGGCCACAGCACAAACACAAGGAAATGCATTAATATGAAGAATAAAAACACTTGAGCTAAACTCCTGGGTAACTGCATCAGCTTTTTCACTGATTCTTGTTGGTTCTCTCTGTTTTTTTTACAACGTGTGGCTTGATGATTAATAGAAAACAGATTAGCATACAGTTGAAGGAATATATATTTTTGTGCAAGCAGAACAGCCAACCACAAACCTGCAGGACACAGGTACAGAGACCCAGATACACAGTACCAGCCTGGCACACAGGGATCACACTCAGTGGCATGTGTAAGTTCCATATATGTTCCCGGATTACAGGGCACAGGCTGAATGGTTCCCTCTGGGCAGTAGTAACCCTCAGGACAAGGTCCTCCTGTAACTCCATCAGTAGGGGTGGATGTGATGGCTCCCTCTACACAGTAATATCTGCATAAGAAATATGAGAGCATGGAAGTTGAGATGAAAAAATATTTTTTAAAAACCTATGGTGGGTAGATATAAAGCCTGGAATGTTATGATGTCTGGGATCATATTCATCATGTTGATCTGAGTCTGGTGTACCCTCCACTGCAGGGTCCACTAGGTTCAGTGAGGCCAGCAGAGCTACAGTAAAATCCACCCAGACAAGGTTTACAGTCCTCTTGGCTTCGCAGGCCTGAAGTGTTTGACCAGCTTCCTTCAGGGCAGGCCATGGGAGCTATGGTTCCTGTGAGGTTGACAGTAACACAAACTCATATAAGCACTAGTAAACACAGTATATAAAAACATGTGAAACACTCACATATACACATATAAAGCACTCATTGTTGCGTGCAGTGTGGAACAACTCAGTATAAGGCAGACTTTAGCCTGTGGCAGCATTTTTAAGCACAGGTCAATGGTTCAGATCAGACAGAATAAGTATGCAAATTAATTAGAAGAAAACCGCATCAGAAGTTACAAGATAAATGTTGTCAGAACTTCTTGTAGGCCACCAAATGGTAATTAGCATGAATAAAACATTGTAGCCCTAGAAAATAATAGAGCAGAATGTTAATAGCCTCACACAGTATAAATTTGGTTGCATTAGCCTATTAAAAAAGCTGTGTCAGAGCTCCAAAAATGTTTTTTAAAAAATGATGCAACTTAGATGATTTTCAGGTTGTCAACAATCTAGCAGCACTGAAGCAGCTGCCTGTGACTAATTGCTTATTAAGGGAGATCAAGTAACCTGAGGGACAGTATTGACCAGGTGGACACAGGGAACCTGAGAATCCATCCACAGGGCTGGGAGATGATGCTCCCTCTCTGCACCAATAACCAGCATGGCACAGACCTATGGGTGGGAGAGTATTACAACTCACCATTAGTAATATAAGTGTCACTAATATAGTGTTACAAGTGTAAATACATATGCAGCACAACAAGCTACAGACTGACCTTCAATGGGCTTATCTAACAACAAGAGAAGAGAAGAGAAGAGAAGAGAAGAGAAGAGAAGAGAAGAGAAGAGAAGAGAAGAGAAGAGAAGAGAAGAGAAGAGAAGAGAAGAGAAGAGAAGAGAAGAGAAGAGTCTCAAATCACATCATAACGTCTTTCTTACCTGACGGCTCTGACAGGCCAACAGAAGGACAGTACTGTCCAGCAGCACATGGCATGCAGCCTGCTGGGCTGTCCATGCCCTGCCTTGGATTGAAGGAGCCTATGGGGCAAGGGTGTTGGTTGGGCAGAGCTGTACCTGCAGGGCAGTAGTGTCCTTTGGGGCAGGGTCTCAGCAAAGAGGCATTGGTTAGACTGAATCTCAAATCACAGTAATAACCTTGAAAGGAGAAAAATGCATTTTTTGCAAGTGACTATATGACAATGGAAAACAAAATTCTTATACATACATAATATCTGTATATGTAGCTCATCACAGCCTTTTTACCAAAAACATAAATGGCTAAAACAAATACTTAAAAGTCCTGAAAAATTTAAACAACTACGTCCCTCTGATGAGAAGTTAGGAGGTAGGAGGTCTCCTACCTGCTTCGCAAATATTGCAAGCTGCCTGTTTGTCTCTGTCCTGGTAGGTTCCAGGTGGGCAGGGCTCTGGGGCTGCACTACCCTGTGGGCAGAAGTGGCCAGGAGGACATGGTAGAGCTGTAGCTACAGTCTGACCTGGAGGGCACCAATAGCCTGTTGAGGTGAAAAGAAACACTACAGTATGAAATACTTAAATCAGACAGACAACACCATTGTATCAGTAATTCTTGAAACAATGTACGTACTGACCTTGGCTGCAGGGTCCAGTAGGAGCCTTGAGACCTGGCCCTCTGCAGTAGAAACCTGCAGTACAGAGCTGACAGCCGGCCTCACTGGGTACACCTGGTACTGGGGAGAAAGTACCAGCTGGACACAGTTCTGGCTCTTCTGACCCCTCAGCTGTAAAGAAAAATTGTTGGAGTAGGCCATCATTCATTCATCTATTCATCCCTAGGCGGGATTACAGAGCAATGTAACATAGTCGAGGATACTCTGGGCAGAAAGTGCACAGACACCCTACACAGGTCAACAATTTATCTACAGACTAACACAAATAGACACAAGATGACTCACACTAATACCCCATGTGCAATCGAATGTGTCCAATTCACTTGAGTCATAGTTATAACTATTTTAGATTCTCCAGTCGATCTAATTTGCATAGCTGTGGGGCTGTGGAAAGAAACAGGGGAATCTGGAGAAAAGCTCAATGTCAAAGGCTGGGGCCTTAGTGCTATAAAAACATTTCTAGTCATTTCCAAAGAGATGTCCTATGAATGTAAAGTGAGCTGTATAAGACCCTCTAGACTTTTGCAATGTGGTCCATTGTTCTGTAATGTTCAGTGGTCTCAGTTTCCCTTTGTGCCTTCAGTCTACCTGTTCCTATACACGGTTGTGTATATATAAAAGATGTTAGCAGGCAAGTGTACAGGAACATCTGTGCCGAGTACAGGCTAAGTCAAGATGGGATACACCCCCCAAGCTGGTCGAGAGTCATAGATACAGATGGACAAACTGGTTATGGCTAACCAACTGGGCATATTAGTTGTTGGAAGTGGTTGGAAGAAGGAACATGAGAAGCTGGGAAAATACCAGGGGCTAAAAGAAGAACTAGAAAAGATATGGAAGGTGAAGGCAACAGGCAGTTCTTATAAACATAAACATGGAATAATGCAGTTCTTTCACTCCTTAGAGGCAACCACTAAAAGCTACTGTATGTGTGTGTGTATTTTAAATATTTTTCTCTACTAAACTCAGTTATTCAAATTATATAATGAAGCCACATGTCATGCATTGGTGAGCCCTCTCTACTTTCCTTTCCTACACTATATGATACATACCATTAACAGAATTAAAAACTGTTCTAGTGCAGTAAAGCAGGACTTACCACAGTATGCCCCAGGCGGACAGATGTTGCCTGTTTCTCCATCTGTTGGCCTGGCCTCAGTGGCTCCTCCTACACAGTAATACCCAGAAGAGCAGGGACCCATCGGCAGTGCCAAACCTTTTGAGAAACATACCTAAATAAGCAATACCCACACTGGGCAAACTGAAATCTAATCACATACAGAGTTTTCAAACGTATTCTCCCCCCTTGCGAGTTTTCCTCATTTGTTTTTTTTTTTACAGCAATGAATTATGGTAAATGGTATAGTTTTTCATTGTCAAAGTGAAAACACATCTCTGCAGACTAATGTGAAATAATTACAAATCTAAAACTGAAAATAAGCCATTGCATAGTCACGGCCTTTAAAGTAAGTTTGCCTACTTTATGCAGATGTACGGATGTGCTCTATGCCTTTAATTTCTCGATGATTAATTTAAATGATTCAGCAGCTTAGAATTTATCAATTTTCTGGTCTATATCCAATAACTAGCTGTGCAGAAAGCTTTTTGCTGAGTCCCTCATAGAGTTATTTTGTTTTCGTGATGTGTCCGCATACCTGAGATGTTACAGAAGGTTCCAGGTGGACATGGAAGGGGCTCTGAGCTACCTATGGGGCAGTAGAAGCCCACCTGGCAGCGTCCCCCTGTAGAGGTAGCCGGACAGAGACAGTTGGCGTTTGTGTAATTGTCCAGGTCAAAGGGCTGTGAATTCCATGCTGCTGATACACAGAACCAACCTAAGAGACACAAGCACAGCAAGACAGTGTGTAAGACAGTAAAGGTGATATACTGACAGTTTGACTGTTGACTGGCTCTGTGATATACTACAAGCACACTTCCTGCTGGCATATTCTGTAGCAGCACACTAGACACATGATAACTTAGTCAGCAAAGGGTGAATCAACAGAGCAGGAAGACAGCAATAGAGAGCCAGGTGTGACAGATGAGTCATTAATGAGGGAAAGAAGAGGCTGAAAAAAGGGTACAGACTGTTCTAAAATCTGTGTTCTAAAACTTGTGTGCATTATGTGATTGCCATATGGAGCCAAGTACATCTATCTGTACATAAAGAAACAATATTAGCGGAATATTTAAGCTGAAGTCCTAGAATAACAGTGGAAAGAGGAGAAACAAATTAAGGATAAATGTGACTGGTGTTGAGTTTAGATGTTTTGCTTAATGTGCACTCTTTGTTACTTAACCTCAAGTCTAGCAAACAGCCCCGGACTAGCTTGCTGGTCCCTAAAGTCAAGTGGGCTTGCATTTTACTATTTTATGGTAGAAATAAACAAAGATGATATTACTGACCGGCCTTGCATTTTCCAGACACTTTGGTCAGCCTCTCCTTCTCACAGTAGTGACCTGGAGGACAAGGCAGGCAGCTGTCCAGACTCTGAGTCATGGGCTCTGGGTTGTAATATCCACGAGGACAGGGAAACTGAGTGGCATGCCTAGTACCTAAGCATGTAATACAATTAAATTCAAAATAAGTAGTGCATGTTGTTTAGCATTATGGTAAAAGTTGATGGAATAGTTAATCAAAGCAGTGACATTCACAGTGCAGGCTAACACTAACATTATGATGGATTTACAATATTTAAGAATATTCAGATTTTTCTTCTTTAAGAAGAAACATAACCATGACTTATAGTGTTTTGGGAAAGTGTACCGTCAGGGCAGTAGAATCCAGGTGGACAGGGGAACTTGGTGAAGTTCCCGGTCTTTTCTGGACAGTAGTATCCAGCAGGGCAGCGGGAACATACTGACTGGCCTGTGAGATTGGTGTAAGTTCCAGCTGGGCAGGGCAAAGGTCCAGCACTACCCTCAGGGCAGTGATGAGCTGGTGGGCAAAACCCCCCTTCTGAGCCTGGAGATGCAAAACAAAATGAGATTTTGTAAATTACTCAGATTATGACTAAGCCCTCAATTAGGTGAATCATGTGATAAACTATGATTAATTTAGTAATACTGTCATCAACAAAACACACTCACATCTGGATATCACTGCACTTATCACCATCTGTTTCTCTTCTGATACTTTAACTTTCCAAACATTTCTATTCACAAATGATATATATATATTATATATATATATTATATACATATATAGTTTAACCCGTAGAAAGATGCTAAAAATTGTGGTATTATCTTTTAAGCACACATAAAAATAAATTCTCATGAAACAAATAAATCAGTATTTTTCAGTTTTACCAGTAGCTGTTGTGTCTCCCCCTGGACAGTAAAAACCTGCCTCACACAGTCCAGATGGACGAGTGAGACCTGCAGTGCCACAGAAGTATCCTGCTGAGCATTGAGTACAGCCAGAAGTGTCTGTCAGATGAAGACTACAACCATACAGACAAAACATTATATAGTGAGAAAAAATGTGAACTGTTTAGAAGTACTGTATCTGTCTATAATATTTTGGCAACCTGTTAGAGTAGGTCCCTGGTGGACAGGGCAGTGGGAGGCTGGTGGCCTCTGGACAGTACCTCCCCGGTGGACAAGCTCCCCCAACTCCAGTGCTGAAGTTACCATCTGGATTCTGAAAGTTTACACCTTAAAAATTGCACATTTTAGTTAGGTTAAGTTATTCAACCCAGTTTAGCAGATATTGTTTTACAGCAGCATGTACTACAGGTAATGGTGGATGTGTGATTGACGTGTTGTCTAATCACAACACTCAACATCTATTCTTGTAATATACACGTAATGTACCTGCTATGCAGTAATAACCAGCCTGACAGGGTCCTGTAGGTTCAAACAGACCCCAATCCTCACAGTAGAACCCTGTATAAAAGCATGAAAAATATCTTTGCAGCTATAGTAAGGCTTGGAAATCATCAAAGTGATTACAACTAATCATATAACATAATATAATAATAAATAGTCCTTCTCCAATGAATCAACTGTGATAGAAAATATCTATTTATCACTATTATGTGCTTTTATATAAATTATTTTCAACACATCAAGCAATTAATTTATCATTTAATGCATTAAAATTCATTTTACGGCAGACTCTGCAGTGTCTTCCAGATGGAGCACTGAAGACATCCAAGTGACAATACTCTCACCTGCTGGACAAATGAGGCACTGCTCTACATGGCTGAGGCCAAACTGAGGGCTGTATGTACCAGGAGGGCAAGGCAGGATGGCCTCAACACCACCACCCAGACAATAGTGCCCTGCTGGACAGTGTTGGACTCCTTCTCCTGACAGACAGTAGGTCCCTGGGGGGCAATCATCACATACTTCTGCACCTTCATCCAAGAAAGAAATAATAGGATACTCAAATTTCATACAATATTTTACTTGTTGGTAAATGTTACGCAGGTCCAACATTTTTTTTCCAATACCTGTAGTATTGGAATAAGTTCCATCAGGGCAGGGTATAGGAGAAGTTGAGCCCATGGGGCAGTAGTGTCCAACTGGACAAATGTCTCCTGTCACACCATCTGTGGGTGTTGGAGTCTTTGCCCCTTCTGAACAGTAATACCCTGAAAATCAGTAAATGCACATCTAATGACTTAAAACACAGGCGTGATGATGATCTCTCAACCAAACTGGTTTGTAGTTGTTCCTTTATTTCTCTGGTTGTGTCACATTCAGAAAATAAAAAATTAAAATTAAAAAATCCCTTCATCATGTTATTCTCTGCTGATATCACTTGTGAAATGGTTAAACAACAAATCTACTTTTTACCACTGAAATAGATTTTATTACCTGTATCACAGATTCCTGAAGGCTGGCTAAGTCCAGTAATGTTGCAGAAGAGTCCCGGAGGGCAGGGCCAGCACGAGGAAATGTTTTGGGCTCCTAGGGAGCTGCTAAAGGTTCCTGCAGGGCATGGGTGCTGCTGGGGGTACTTGGTCCCTTGAGGGCAAACAAATCCTGCAGGACACACGCCGCCAGAGGTCACAGCCACCTGTTGGAATATGGCAGTAATCATGAATATCATTTTAGCTTTTAGTTCTAGTTAGAAGTTTAAAAGATAAAGCAAGGACAGTTTGGTTTTGGTAACTGTCATTCATTTCCCACACACTCCAGCTCATCCAAAAGAACACACATTAAAAAAAGCAATTATTTATTTAACTAATTCAACCTTGAACTAAACGTGCCTCCAAATCCATATTCATCTCAAATGACATAAAGCACTTTCAAAATGTGTGGGAAATGAATGGCTGTCATCTAATCAGCCACATAGCTAAAGCTGAAATATTCAACTTCATACCAAGGATAGTTATTTATTAATTTTTTATTTTTTTGACTATCCTCCTTCCCCCTGGCTCATCCACTGCCATATGCCAACAAAATATGATTGCCAAGCTTGAGCAAAATTATATTGTAAGCATAAATCATCTGCAAGTACATAGCAGACAAAATGTCAAAGATTATTGAGAAATCAACATGGTAAAAGAATCCATGTTTCTTGCTGAATCACTGGATATAAAATACATTTATAGTGTGAACAAGACATACATATAATATGGTTTAAATTCCTTTAGTAATTGTACAATAATGCAGTTGTGTTACTTCTCTCATTGTCTGTGCACAACAGATACCTGAGCAAAGGCACTTTTCAGTATTTTATATAAAGACAGCATGATGAGAGTAACTATTTTCTGTTGTAGTATCACAAAAGCTCATGCTTTGAGAGCATGAACACCACTTTAACATCATGCTATTCTGCATATACTGTTAATATGTTTCTCTTTCATCATACTAAATCACTGTGTCTTACTGGAGAGGCAGTGGAGGCTCCAGAGGTGCAGTAATGTCCTGGGTCACAGTGACCCTGAGGATCAGACAAACCGACTCTGCTGCAGAACCAACCAGCCTCACATGGCCGACAGTGCTCCACAGAATCCCCACCAGGCTGATCAGAGTAAGAGCCCTTAATAATGAGTATAAATTTCAGTATTACTCGTGAGTTTAATAGAAGGTAAATAATATTCATGAAGACAGAGCTCGAAAGGAAAAATACTAAGATCAAATAATAAATAGATTAAAGAATTAGAATAAACATTTACATTAATACTTGTAAATTGACACACACATGCTAACACACAAATACTGACTGAAGGACAGGGGCGGGCAATAGAGGACCCGGGAGGACAGTAGTGTCCTGTGGGACACAGTGGTGCCTGGGACAAGCCTGTCTGGTTACACAGTCTGCCTCCCTGACATTCCACGCATGTCTGTTCACCTCGATGCTGGGGAAGATTTATAGACAAGATAATACCCTTGAACATGGCATTACCTCGTAATCTAATTTTACACTACACATTGAAAGGAACAGTAGCCTGTGCTCTGTATGGATTATTTTATACCGGCTGAAAAGTGCCAAGAGGACATGGCTGTGCCCTGAATGCCCCCTCTAAGGTAAAATAACCCATGTCTGCTTCATGGTGAACAGGTGAAGATGAGCCACCAGTGCAGTAGAAACCAGCAACACAGGGACCTGACGGTGATATGTTGTTGTAACCTAAACAATAGAAACTGGAAGAAGCATATTGGCATTAAAAACAGAGGCTTCTATTTGATAGTACACAGTCATTAAAAAAATAAAGTGAATGTGAATAAATGTGAGTTTTATTACCCTGGTGGACAGCTGACACACTCCTCAGGTTTACTGAGGCCAGTGATGTTGCTGAATGTTCCAGGGGGACAGGGAAGGGGATTAGAAGAGCCCAGAGGGCAGTAACTTCCAGCTGGACACAAACCTCCTGTCGGACCATCAACTGGAGTCTGGATAAGGAGTAGTCATGTTAAGATTTGCATTTGATTTGAATTCATAAAATGATGATTCCAAGAAATGGAATATATAACAACAAATGTTTCCTAAGAAAGCAAATGAGTTAAAGATGTTACTTATTCCACTGAATAGTAAATTCATTAAAATTATGGAAGCTAGCAGGGTTGAAATGTATTAAGAATAAATCAAATAAAATAAAACAAGCTCTAGCAATAAGTTATCAAAATTGCATTCTCATACTGCAGACTTGGCTCCTTCTCTGCAGTAGAAGCGCTCGTTGCAGCTTCCAGAGGGCTCTGTGAGTCCCACACCCGTGCAATACTGGCCTCCACCACAAGGGGAGCACTCAGACTCATCAGTGAGAGCAAAGAGTGAGCTGTAGGTTCCTTCAGCACAAGGTTTAGGAGTAGACGTGCCTTCAGGACAGTAAAAGCCCTACGAATAGAGTAACCGACGGAGCAGGATGAGAGACAGAAACAGAATGTTACTGTCTGAGATCAGTGGTTGATACCCAGGCAAGCACAGCTGAGGGGATTAACACTTTCTCATAAAACAAATCTCAAAATGCTGGACTTCCACAGTACCTGAGGGCAGACTAAGGGCTCGTGAGTTCCTGGTGTGCTGCAGTAATAACTGGATGGGCATAAAACGCATGCTTCTCCACTATGACCGAGTATGTTATTCCTGTATTGGCCAGCTTTGCAGGGGTAGGTGTATGGGTAGCCTGTCCCTTGTGGGCAATAGTAACCATCAGGACACACCCCTGTCTGAAACATAATACCACAAAAGGTAATCGGGTAAATACTATACAATCATGTATATAATCATTTATCTTTTCTATATTGAAAATGAGTCTGGAAAAAACATTCACTACGTGTGTTCTTCATCTGAAACTTTTGTATTCCGTTCAGGTGGGCTTACAGGCCTGGTAATAGGCTGGTCTTGAGGCCGCTCAGAGTAACAGTACTTCCCCTCAGGACAGTGGACACACTCAGTCACATCACGAAGACCTGGAAAATCACTGTAGGTACCATTTGGGCAAGAAACTGGGTTGGGATCCTATGTAGAAAATCATTTGCAGGTAGTTAAATGGATCAAAAGCGTTTCAGGTATTTAAAAAGCAGACCACAACAATTAAACAAAAATCTTCCTTTGCTTAATGTGTCATTGTCTGACTTACAATGCTTCCTCCAGGACAGTAGAAGCCTCGTGGACAGAGGGTGGCTGAACGCTGGGGGTCTCTAGCCAAACCTTGAGAACAGAGAAAGCCTGGGGGGCAAACCATGACGCTTAACATGGCTTCCTCACTAGTGGTCTCATTACTGCAGTAATGGCCCTGTAAGCATGGAGAACACTCCACGGAGCCTTCATCCTACACACCAGAGAACATGAAGGAAGATTCAGAGAGTCGAAGTTAAAGATATCCAGTTGTATGGGGGAGGGATAAAGCAAAACGCAGAGTGAAAATATCAGGAAGAAAGGGGTATACTGCACCTTGGAATGTGTTGGAACAACACTGTTATTGCAAAAAATATACTATAATACAAAACATACTTTAACTGCTCCTCTTGTGAACATTAGAAGATGTACATACATGGTGAGTAATGTAAGGCCAGATCAATGTGGGCAGAAAATGCTAATCTAAAAATAGTATAATCAGAACACCTTATGGTAGGACATGGCTAAAACACTCGCTCAGATTTCTTTTGGTTCTGTCAGTTGACCAGTCACAGTACAGTATATTATAGAAGGGTCCCTTACAGAGTAGCTGCCGGCTCCACACACTCTAGGATTGACAGTGGCTGAGTGGGGACAAAAATAGCCAGCGGGGCAAGCAGAGCAGTCCTCCAGCCTCCGACCTCCTTTCAGACGACGAAATGTGGAGCTGGAAAAACAAAGGATAAAGTAGATACACATAATTTAAGTATCTTAGTGATTCATGTTACCTAAGACTCTATAAGAAATAATTTCCACGTCATTATCCGCTCCATCCTCAGTCTCATATATTCTATCAGATTCACACAATTACTACTTACGCAGGACATGGAGAAGGTTTGGAGGTCCCTTGTTGACAGAATGAGCCTTCAGGACAAATCAGACAGTCTTCTCTACGTCTGTTACCCATTTGGATGCTGTAGGTGCCTGTGGGGCAAGGAAACTGGATGCCATATGCAGTCCCTGGTGATGCAACATTAACATAGTTATATTCACATGAATGACTCATGACTGCAAGAGAGAACAAATCTTATGAAAATTTTTATTTTTGTGTGTTATGTTTTATAAGTAAAACATTAAACAAATATATTAATTTAACTTGGACACTGCCTGCTGTACCTACCTGCAGGACAGTAGTGTCCAGAGCTGCATCGACCAGAAGGAGCTCCAGCCCCAGCCAAACAGTACCAACCAGGTGGACATAGCTGACACTCTCTTTCAGTTTCCAGTCCACTTTGACCACTCCATGTTCCTGCAGGACACTTATACTGTGTGGGAAACATGGTTCCAGGAGGACAATAATGCCCTGCAAAGCAGGAGAGTGGTGGTCTCTGGATACCACCAGTCCCTGAGAAAACATAAATAATATGGCACACAAGCATCTAAATTAATGTCTTCTGATAGTATAAAATGTTAAAGTTGAAACTGAATGTGTAAAAGATAAATGGCACCTCGAAGACAGGCATATCGTGCTGGGCACTGCTGACACTGCGAGCGGTCAGTGAGGTCAGTGCGATTGCTGAGTGTCCCTGGTGGGCAAGCATTGCTTGGAGCATTGGGTTTAGAAGAACCAGGAGGACACACAAACCTTTCAAGATTAAGGCAAACAAATCAAAATCATAGAGTAACGATGCTAAAACAGGATTTTATCAACATTACAGAACTTCCTTGTTACCTAAGAAAAAATGTGTTTACAGCATCAGTAGAGCATCATAGATAAAAACATTTTGTGAGGCCTAAATACATTACTTACCCTTGCATGCAGCTGACATCAGGAGCCCTCAGAGCTACCTGTGTGCAGGCCTTCCCTGCATGGCACTCTCTGCAATCAGCCAACTCATCTTGACCCTCTAAGGGGTTGAATGACCCAGGTGGACAGGGCACAGGGTCGCTTGTCCCCTCGGGACAGTAAAATCCATGAGGGCATTTGAGACAGTCTTTAACACCTAAAGAAAATAATTACATAATTTTGTTGTT
Source organism: Helostoma temminkii (assembly GCA_900302695.1). Lineage (NCBI taxonomy): Eukaryota > Metazoa > Chordata > Actinopteri > Anabantiformes > Helostomatidae > Helostoma > Helostoma temminkii. The sequence goes on from OMLM01010834.1 coordinate 33,167, forward strand.
CAGATTAATGTAGGTTTATAGCACAATGTAGGCTATTTTTATTAGGATAACTGTTAGATTAATGTAAAGATAGCAGGGTTTGTGATCTGTGCTCACACATATTTAGGTCCCACTTCATTCAAATATTTTTTCTATAATAGATTTACAGCACTAGCTTGATATTGACAGTTGTTTTTAGATTCAAGATTCAAAACCTTAATTGTCATATGTACAGTAAAGGCAGCTTAGACCATGCAATGAAAAACTTATTTTGCCTATGTTCCTTAACACAACAATACAATAATTAAAATAAAACAATAAAGACGCAATAGATAAAAGGTGCAAAGATTAAAAGGCTAACATATAAAGTGCTTACAAAGTGCAAAAATACTGCATGCTTTACCAGACCTTTAATTTTGACATCCATCTGTTTCAGTATATCACCCATATATTCCAGTCCATCATAGGACATAAACATCACTTGTTAATTAACTAATATGTTTTGCTATGGTACTATGCCATAGCACCATATTAGTTTTAGTTGAAATTTTGCAGGACTGTGAAGTAGTTCCCAAATAATAATTTCTACCTATTAATAGATATTGACCCAGAATATTAAGCACTACTTTTTGGATTGGAGCACTCACTTATTGCCCCCTGATGAGGAGTGAAGGTGCCATGAGGGCATATCACTTCTTCCAAGGTGCCAGCAGGACAGTATCTTCCCCGAGCACAGGGCAAGCCAGGACCCGATGAGCCTGTTGCAGGCACATACATACAAATAACATACAAAAACCCACCTAAACGTAAAACAATTTTCATTGTGTAACGTTAACTATATTAATTTTACTCTATTGATGTCAGTGTTTAGTGCTAAGACTTACCTGCAGGACAGAAGCGTCCTTCTCTGCATCTCTTACAGGCTGCCCTACTTGTCTGACCCAGTTGTTCCCCTGCTGTACCAGCAGGGCAAGGTGACCCATGAGGGGTGGCAGTGCCCTCTTCACAGTAATAGCCCTGTGGGCACAGGAACTGGGAGGTGGGTCTCCGTGAACTGCCTTCCAGACAGTAAAACCCTAGAGGAAAATATTTATAGACAAGGTCATAAGAAGATTCACAAAATATTATGTATAGCAAAGAATGCAAAACAAGAAAAATAGGTGTATTAGGATGTGATATAAGGTTATGGGTAAAGTGATGTGATATTCTCTATACAGTATGAAAGTTTAAATATAATAATATAGAAGGTTTGCCACTACAAGTACACTACCTGCAGGACAGGTTGTGCAATCTTTCAGCCTCTGCAGACCTTCTTTAGGGCCGTAAGTTCCTGCAGGACAGGGTACAGCTATACCTCCTACACAGTAATGACCTGGAGTGATGAAAAATGTGTACAAATGCATATTAGTTTTCTTTCAGAAGGAATGGAAACAGTAATGTAGTACTCAGTATGCAGCGGTAAACACCAACCTACTGGACAGACAATACATGCTGTTTCTTCCCTCGTGTCTTTGTAGGTTCCTGGTCGGCAGGTGATGGGTTGACTAGATCTGGGGACTTGTTGGTTCCAGCGGAGGGCCACAGCTCCTCCACATAGCAAAGATGTATCATTACAGTTATGGCAATAAGTCTGTCCAGGTGTGGAAGACAAACCAGGAGGACAAGGAAGAGGCTGTGACATCCCACTTTCTGGACAGTAACTTCCTATTGAAGGAAGAGACTCATTTAATTTGTGACAAATTAACACTTTTTTTATGTGGTCATGTGTTCATGGGCTTTTATTATCACACTACCTGCTGGACACTGCAGACACTGGATAGTACACACACTGGAATAGAAGCCCGGGGGACAGGTATTACAAGCAGTGTGATCTGCACTGGGCTCACTGCCAGGCCCACACTATAAAGCACATATAAGAAATGGATATAGAAGCAAAGAGAAAAAGAAAATGACTTGGATTAATTATGAAAGGGTTATACAGTAGTGTTGTAATAATGTTATGTGAAATATTTTTGGAGGGTGGATGAGGAATTTAATTAGTTTGCTGTCATAATTACCTTATGAGGGAATCCAGAAGTGCAGACAGAGTCTACAGGGCAGCTTAGACACTGTAGGATCCCTTCAGGAGAATGTTGTCCAGGAGGGCATAAAGACAGGGTCCCATTGTCTGGATCACATGAGAAACCTACAGGACAAAGCCTGCAGTCCACTCTGTCTTCTGTACTGATTAGACCTGGAAAACAAGGCTGCAACATAAAAGAAAACGACGATGAAGATGACAAAAAAGACAATGATATTAAATATCATACAGCAACAAGCACATTATGAGTGGTGGAATTTTCAAGGCAGAAATATTGAATTAATTAATAATTGCATATAACAATTGTAGAACAGAATCGTCATTAATATAATATGTCCCAAAAAATCTGATGCATTAGTAGAACGACTTAAATTAAATATCTAGCCTGCATAGCTTTCAAATGAGGACATGACAAACATTCAGAAGACACTGATAATGTACTTTTTCACAGAGGTTAACTACCTTGCAGTCACTGATACAACATTTTCCTGTGTACAGATTGAAAGTTCCCACTGGACATCTATTAGGTGCAGATACATTGCCAGGACAACTACATCACAGAAATACATTCATTATTTACATTACATTACATTACTTTATCTCTTATGATTAAACACAAATTCTTCTGTGGTATTCAAAGGAACAAAAAATTCTTGGTGACTTACAAATGACCAGCAGGACACTCTAAACACAGCTGATTGGAGAAATATTTTCCTTCTTCACAGTGATAAAGGTTTGTCTCTTCACTGGTAAGGAGATCTGCACTCCCTTCAAATGATTCTTACACCAATAAAGTTTGTCAGGATGGAAAAGTATCAGTCATTAATCAATATGTTTGTCAAGGCGGGTTTGTTTCCTCTTAATTGGCTTATCTTTTAAAACATACTGTACTTTAAAATTATATGATATTGCTGATTTTCTCTTACCTAATGCGATTCCAGGGTGTGTTAGCAGCAGAAAAATCCATGATGCTGAAAAACAGAGCACATTCATTACTCTCCATGAGCACATTATCATAAAATCTCTAATAAAGTGCACACACACACTTCTGTTTGGTCTAAACCTCCAAGACCAATTATTTAAAGGCTTGAAAGTCAGAAGCCTTCAGTTACTGAAAGTGAAACAAGAGCATGAAATGTGATTCCCAGGTACTCTAGCTAATAATGGTGTGCAATGATGTTCAGTAACACTACCTTCCACTTTCATAATGTATGAGTATGTGCCAAAGCTAGCACACATATTGTCTCTTTTAGAAGATGGGTTCAATTATTTATGTAATTGAAAAAAAACATTAAATCAGCATCCAATAATTCAATAATGTTCAATTTCACTTTTTAAAGACTTGCAAATAAATGATAATAGTGCAACATGCATGTCAGACTTATGTTACATTCAAGCAGAGAGTGTGCTGCAGCAGTGCACCTGCAGAAAGCTGCAAACCACATTATTGTGTAATGTTTGTTTTTTCTGTGCTAAGTGCACAATGTGTGCCTTATAGTATTAATGTTTCCAAAATTTAGATTATTTAAGCATTAATACACGGATGACACATATATATGTTATACATTTCTGGCCTTTTTTTCCAGCTGAATTTTACTTTGCAGGAAGTCAGATGCAATAAATGGAAAGTTAAGAATTATTTTTACACTGCTCGAAATCCTGTTGTATACCACTTCCTGTAAGCTAACCATGTGTTGGAGCATGTGTGTGGGTATCTCAGAATTTTCCTGCAGGTGCAAGCATCAACAAATTACAAGAGAGCGAGCTTTTTTATTGCACATTTTGAGGCAGCAAGAATCATAACAGGGAGCAACAATAATGATCTCAGTCCGCTTCATATTGCTATTTTTCTCGATGACACAAGGTAAAGTGTACATGTATACTCTATCACTGTTGACTGAGAATGTAATATAGATGCATATGTATTCCATAATGTACTATATAAATAATGTCTGTCTGGATAATGTTTTTCTGTTAAGCAGATAAAATGTCTATTCTTCACAGATTTTGTGAGCTGCGTTAATATGAAGATGTCCATCGATTTCTTGACTGTAGCGTTAGGAGACTCTTTGACATTAAACTGCACCTACAATTGTTCCTCTGGATTTGTTCGTGGCTGTTGGCATAAAGCATCAGACAAATCTGGCTGTCTCGGGACATACAGCAAAAGCAGCTTTTGCAAAACATCTCTTCATCTACCAAACGTGACCTCTGAAGATATTAACATGACCTACACATGCTACACAGAAGATAAAGATGACCCTAACCTTCCACAAAAAACTGAGCGTATTGTTTTACTGCAGCTTCAAGGTAGATATTATCCTGTGATAAGTGTTTGATACTTTAAGAAAATAACAAATAAATAAATGTTACAAAGCAAGAATTATATTTAATTTCAATTTTGTTTGTTTTCAGTTCAAACAAGTGCCCCAAACTGGATGGTAACCTCGAAGACTGAAACTACAAATGGTGAGGACCTTGAAATTTCAAAGGCATCTGATATAAGACATTCCAGTTTTTTAGCAGTGTATTGTTTTTATATATTAGTTGTATTTATTAATACAATGTGAACATTTTCCTAGCGTCTCTTCCTGCAAAGCCAAACGATTCAAATGGAGGTGAGATGGCACTTTGTATCCCAGCAAGATATGTAGAATATTAAAGAAGATAATATATGAAAGTGTATTTTACATAATCATATATATGCAAGTGAATAGTAAATGTTACCTTTCAAACCAATACCAGTTTCTACCCTCAAAGTTAAAACTGCTGTTTCCATGCTGACAGGTGAATTTACTGGAATTAAGGTTTTAGCAACAGTTACGGTTGCTGCGGCCACGGTGCTTGCAGCCTTGGCTGTTTACCTGTGTCTGAACAGAAACAAACAGAGCTGTAATGGTAAAGGTGATTATACATTGTTTCACTATGAACATACTATAAAAAATAATAATTTCAGATTGACAAAACAGATTTATATTATGCACTATATTATTAATTATGTTATTGACATGCATTCCAGGTGAACCTGTCGAGACCAGGTCTGGGTGAGTACAATTTAAGAATTATTCTTTAAATAAATCTGTGTCTGTTTATCTTATGACCATCCAAGTCTATGATTTAATTGCTCTATCCTTTACCAATTAAGCTCAGCACTACCGTCCCAAGCTGTCCTTTCACCAGGGAAAGGTAAACAGTGTCAAATAACAAAAATAAAATGCTGAATTTAGCCTCCAAAAGTAGTCCTGTCAGTAATGCAGCATCTGTCTTATTCCCCAGGCTCAATGTCAACACCTAGTGAAAGAGTCACACTGAGGATTCCTATACCAGGTAAATTATTCTCTGGTAACACAACACAGAATCACTGACTGCACAGTTTACTGATAATCAAATGACTTCTTTAACCCAGACAATGACAGTGACACTGAAGTTCCATACGCTGACATAATGATCACCGTCCGTGGCGTCAGTACGCCAGAGCTCACTCAGGTCGGCTACTTGACTCCTGCAGATAAAAAAGAGGTGAGGAACGAGACTTAAATATGTTTGTTACTCTTATGCCACAATTATAGGGCAGCTCATTCTCCTCTGATCTATGAAGAACTCTTTGAAACCACAGATCACTTAGTTAACTGCTACAGTTATTCCCATTCAGATTCTTAACTAAGCTTTCGGGTAGTTCAATGCTTTGTAGATGAACAAAGGAGCTACACGTCACTAAAGAAACAGGGCCAAACAAGAAATGTAAAGTTGTTATTTCTAACCAACACTTAGGTGATTACAATAGTACATACAACTCTATTTACAAATAAGTTGCGATACTGTAAAAATGTACAAAAAACGTGTGTGTGTGTGTGTGTAAAAAATAATTGGGAGAAAGGTTGGGACAGGTGTATATTTACCACTATTTTATATCTGCTTTGCTTTTACAAGGCAAACTGACAAAAAAGACGTTTATCAAAATCATTATAATCAGTTGTATTGTGTATTAGACAACAATTAAATTTCTCAGCTTCAACAACTGATATGTTGTCACTTCTAAACAAATCACACACTAGTTTAGAATCTATTAGGTTTCCTGGTCGTGTTGTTAAATCGTGCTAGGTAAAAAGTTTAAGCTAGTTTTGCTTATTTCAACATACTACCCAATTATTTTCCCTGCTTCCTCTCCAGTGGTGGGGAGATGAATCAAGATCTCACCTGCTGGCCTCACGTTCAGCCGACAGACTGCACGTCCCCATGCCCAGAGAAGTCAGTCGAAAGATGAGCACCAACTCTGAGTATGCAGTCATCACATACGCCTGACTGAGGCCGCTGCTGCTTGAAGTAACTCTACAGTGCGAGAAGAAAAACGCATGGTTGGGTGTTGCTATGCTAATACATGTTATTCCCTTTTGGTTCAATTTTTTATGTACTCATTATATTGATTTGCCGGTGTATGCTATGTTTATAACAAAATATCAAATAAAGACATTTTATTTCTTGTGATTTTTTATGAAGTTTGAGCCTTGTCAGTACCCGTACTTACAGTTGTTGCCTAGTAACGGTAATCAACAAAACAAAGTACGTTAGCTTACTTTTTTTAGCTAACATTGTAGCACTCACAGCTAAAGGTGGGTACAAAATGCATGAAAACTCAGGTGAAAAAACAAATGTTTAACATTTTCTACTGATTTTTTTAACTGAATTTATATCTAGGCCGCTGAAGTTATGTAGTGTTTAAAGTTAATGATCTAAAGTACATTTAATTTAGTTAGCTACTTACAAACATGTCATTGTTAGCTTTCGCTAATTCTGTAACGTTAGGAAACTAGGTAGTTAGTTAGTTTGTTTCCCCTCAACATATATTAGGAAGAAAAATAACTACTGACAAAACCTCGGCCTCTTCTGGTCACATATCCCAAGCTGTCACAGACGCTACCGTCCATCCTAGAAAAATGGCAGTGCCTTTCTCCAACACTCACCTGCGGGTCCCGCAAGGTTTTGGTACCCTCCTGGAGGGTCTGGCCAGGGAAGTGCTACGAGACCAGCCTGAAGACATTCCTAAATATGCTGCACAGTACTTCGAAAGTATGCTCAAACAAAGAGAAGGTGACTTATAACTTTATACGTGGTAAAATAGACAAACATAATAATTTCTGTCACCATAATTCTACTTTTCTTCTTGCTTATAGAGAGTGGAATGGACCCTGCTGAGTGGGCTGCTAAACTGGAAGATAGATTCTACAACAATCAAGCTTTCAAGACTACTCTGGTACTAAATCAGCCCAAAGAATAATATTATTTTGTCATTATACCTACACTCTGTTTACACTGCCTGTTACAGCTACATTGTATTGTTTCTTTTCTTTTCAGAATTGTAGTCCTGAAAAAGATACCACAACAGATGTGACCAGTTCTGAGTGAGTTGCACTTTATCTATTATCAACAGTCAGGAGCCTCATCAAGAGAGGGAGAGGATGAGGGAAAGGATAGCGATGAATAAAGAAGAGATGTGATTTTTATGTTTTGCTTGTTTATTACAAAAATAATTTCATTGCCATTTTGGTGTGAGATCTTTGTTCTGGGTAGGAAAACAGTGCACAACACATAGTTTCAGTAAACACTTAACCTCTATGCTGTACCGGCACTAAAGTTAGGACATCGTATATTTTAACCTCATAAAATATGTAATTTTTAAATGCAAAAAATAATTATTACACATTTGTTAAATCTAGGTGAATAAATACAGTAGCTTTAATTGAATAAACATATTTCATGCTTCCTCTTTTCAGCCCTTGTAAAAAAAAAAAGTGAAGAGAAAAAATATGACTATCGTCTAGTGGAGGCCCGTGGTATTGAAAGTACTGTTAGGTTTACAGTGTCAAGGATGAGAAGAAGGACTGAAAAACAAGAGACCACAAAGAGCAGCAAGACAGTCATAGGTTCCAGATGAGTCACAGAGACTTTCTGATACAGTGTTGTATTGAATAAATGGCTTTAATTACATTTTCTTCTTGTCGTATTGAATATTCTCACCTTAACTCTCTGTTTTGATTGGTACTTTTTAGCGAAAAATCATATGAGTCCCAAAATGAAGATGAAGCAAGTCATTCAGCAGAAGCCTCAAATGTTTCCACAACACAACTTAATATTTCTGAAGACGTAAACGTAGCAGAGAGCACAGAAGACGAAGAAAAACATATGTCATTGGAAAGGAGGCTTTCAGAAGCGGAATCAGTCAACAGGCTCTCTGATGCAGATGTACAGTCAGATGATCTGAGCGGGACAGAAGATGAGAGTGATCCAACAATCAGTAAACTTGATCAAGTTGACATGGAATCTATAGATAATGAGAGCAACTCTTTTGCAAACCAAGATATACCTCAGTCTGAGTTAGAGTCCACCAACTTCTTATCATTCAGTGAGGTTTCGAATGTGGATGTGTGTGCTCAAGAGCTAGGAATACCAAAACATGCAGAGGGTGGTAAGCAAGAGATGGCTGTTGTAGATAAGGATGATTTAGACTCAGAAGAAGAGGAAAATACTGAAGTAGAAGAACCAGTAGAGGTCTTTCCGTATTTCGGACTGCCTGGTGTGGATGTGTGTGATACAGAGCTTGGAGCAACAGACAGAAAAACTGACAGAACTACAGCTGAAAGTGATGCACATGCTGATGAAGAGGAAAGCCTAAAGCTCCAACCTGAGGAAGGTCTTGTACAATCATCCCTGTCTCAATCTGAGACTGAAGACCAGGCACAAATAACAAAGCCAGAGGAAGGAACAGAGGATGACGATTTTGAGGAAACACATGAAGGTTTAGCACATATTGAGGGGATCATAGAAAGCATAAATATAACAAAGGAGGGCTCTTTGGTTGAGAATATTTTTGAAGATGAGGCTACTGCAGTGGCAACAGGCCAAGTAACATCTGGTACACAAGATGATGAAATGGAGGGAGCTGAAAAGGAAGTTAACACTGAAGGGCAGGAAAGTCACAATGAGGCATCTGAAATAATAAAGGGGGAGGTTGACACAAATGTCTCTAATATAAATCATAGTGATGATGATGATGATGATGATGATGATGATGATGATGATGATGATGATGAGAAGGTGGAAGGTGTTAAAAACATCAGCTCATCACATCAACCCACCACCGAGGCAGATGAAGAGAACTCAGAGAATGAAACCGATCTGAAAAATGGAGATAAGAAGGAAATAAGTGAAGGTGAATTAGATCAGAATCAGGATATTGAAAAAAAAACTAACTTAATTAGCTGTGACTTTAAAGAAGATGAGACCACAGGCACAGTAGAAGAAGACAAAGAGGACATGCATACAGAAGATTACAGTAAGATGGAGGATGAAGAAATAAATGATTATGATGCAGAAAATCTCTCAGCATGTGTAACTGAGTCAAACTTGTCAGTTGCTTCTATTGAAAAAGAGAGTAAAACATTTCAGGGAAGTGCACAACATCTACCAGAGGAGAAGGACGAGAGTGAGAGAATACTTGTGGAGTCGCAGCCAGAGGATACAATGAAAGAAAAAGAGGACACATCAAAGAAAGAGGAAGAACTTGACAAAGAAGAGAGAGTTGATCCTGAAATAGAAGAGAAAAGTGATGCAATGTGTGAAGAAGAGAGCATCAGCCTCTCTCACTGTGCAGATGGGACAGTTGTAGACCACGAAGAAGAGGAACAGTCACTTGGGTCTGAAAAGGACACCATAGATGCTGAAGGCAAGAGCAGAGACAAGGTAAAGTTTGATGCCCTTTCTCAACACAGAGTGTATTAATGATCATGTTTCACACATTTTATAGGTCGTTTACATGCCTCAACATCATACAAACATTTTTACATTGCTAAAATAGCCCCGATAGTTCAACATTTGTCGCTGTAACTGCATATAGCAGAAGCTGCAGCAGCTCACCACATCTTTTCCACTTTTACCAGCAGACTGAGAATAAATGTTCACACACTTTTTCAGACAGAGGTGTCTTTAGCTGGCTTCAGCCTGCTGTGGTCCTATTCCTGTCTCAGGTGGCCTATATAAATAAACCTTTCAAGGACAAGTCTGATCAACAGTGACCCTGACATTTTTTCTTTTTAGTTCATTTCATCAATGACATATGGCAGCTGCTTTGATCAGCTTTGAATGTTATCAAGAGGGTTAATAAAAATTGTTGCAACTGAAATTGTAGTTTCAGTGTCTAAGTTCACAAAAAACTGGAAAAAAAACGTGTTCATTTTGGAGCAGTATGCTGCATGAGGCCTTCGCTCTGCCGCATGATCATAAAACTGTAACACAGTGGCTTTGTTACTGCCAGATCCACTCTCTTTTTGGGAGGCACCACAACCTCCACAAATTGAAACTCAACTCAGTGATCTATCATCATAAAACACCAGCTGAACAATTTGTCTTGAGAATTAGGTCTTTAATAGTTTTACTACTGCCTGTCACAGTTATCCCAGTCTGGTTTGTCTGGACTAACAGGGCTCCAAACATGCAGGGAGGGTGTGTAGGAAGGGGTACCAAGAATGTTTCCATGGTAACTCCTCACCATACTGCTCTCTCTTAGTGTCGTCATGGAATTAGTAGGAGATGGTGATGCTGATAGTTGCTAGGCACCATCTGTATCAGTAATCTACCTTTAATAGCACATTCCAGCTAACTGTTTAAACGGTAAAACAGCGCTTTTGTATTTTTACGTGTGGTGCAGTTTTGTTGTTATTAATGCCAGAATTTACTCTAGCTGAAAAAAAACTAGCACTGAATTGTAGAGTTTAAAACCCATCTGTCCTAACAGTCACTCAGCAGCAGAATCTGAGATATGTTTTATTTATTTTAACTTAATTCATTGTTTACATGTTAAAGCCTTATGCTGTAATATGTAACATATACACTAATTATCTTAGATGGATAAATACCGCTAGATACACTAAGGTTCATACTAATATGCACAGACGCAACTAAATAATTACTGATTGCAGTAAATGTAATTACACGGTGGTTATTATTCCTACATTTTAACAAAGTGGTTTAATTAAAAAGCTTAGTGAAATGATGATAACACATTGATTGAATGATTTTCAAACCAGCAGGAGATCATTCATGTCAGAGATAACTCCGATGAATTTATGTTTTCTGTTTCTCTCCCTCCCCGTCTTGTCTCTGAGTCTGGCAGTGGAGTGTGGGCAGCCATACCAGCTGGGATCAGAGGGATGGAGAGGGCTGTTAGCTCACTCTGCCTCTAATGAATTTATAACACCTTATAGTGTAAAACTGCCCAAGATGCTTACACTTATTTCCATGCTATTAGTAGAATTTGTAAGTCAGCAATTATTGTTTTATGACCATCTGTCATTTACATAGTATTTCACTGTTGGTCATCTGTTTTTATTTGTGGACTTTATTATTGTAACACTCCAACTTGTGATTTTTATGATGCTCTGTGCATGTGCTAGAGTGGCTTTGTGTGTTCCTTATTATTATCCAAACTAAATACTTTGTTGTTTTTACTTGTACCAAAGCCATCACACTTTAGATGACTGAAATAGTCTACGTATTACCTACATACTTTGCTTAAATCTTGAGGCCATGCCTGGTGAATAATAAGGTCTGTTAAAAAGTCTGTAACAGTCATGTGAAACAGTAGGTCAGCAACTTTAATGAGACTGAAAAGATGGAACACATGCTGTCATGTTTGTAGGAGGTCTCTCATTCCCTCCCTCCCTTTTTCTCTCTTCCTCTCTCCGACTGCATGTCTCTCTCTCACTCTGTGCGTGAGCGGGTGTTACTGAATATACAGTGATTGTTAGTAAGAGCCAGTGAGGCATCTGTATTATACCGGAGACTCATTTTCAGAGAGCTTTGCTTGGTCCACACGCAAATTGAGCCATAAAAGTCACACTAGGCCAGCTTACCTGAAGACTGAAGTCATCACTGAGAGTAAGACATGGACTGTCACAATGTAAGTAGAAGCTTCAGATGAACTTTTTTTAAAGATTTATTAGGTGAACAACCTAAGAATTTGGTGGATGGATGCACATTTAATGGATGCTAATGGTACTAATTGTTATTTATTGCCATGTGTGTTTAGACATTTGTACTTTTACTAGATTAGATTTTATGTTAATCTTTTGTGTAATTATAATTTTTAAATTATACATCTTTCACAGAGAAGTGGCAGTAAAACCCTGTTATAAAAAGCTTTTAATTTATGTTCATCATAAGTTGATAATATTACATAAGATTTGCATCAGAATATTTCAAACCAATCTGTGCCAGATTAAGTCTTGGGACCCTGAGGCAATGAAAACAGTAAGACCCCTGTGAAGGTGTGTAGCCAGCAAAATCCAGTGCAGCAGCTCTGCATCTCTGCTGCTGTAAGAGAGCTGGATTCTTGCTGCTTGGTGAGCAGTCAGACAGAGAGGCTAATGAATGCTGGCTGAACAGGTGGGTGGTCACACTCCTACACTGAAGGGGTTTCACTGGAGACATGATGCACTGCTTCATCGAGGTAGTGGGATGACAGTGGGCTCATTCTGTGGGCTGCCTTTGTGTGAGATGTCAATCTGTTTCCATAAGCAAAAGACGGGGTGTAGCTGATATGACTTTGCCATAGAATTTGATTTGGTGTTTACATAACTTGTCGAGAGCCTTTGCGATATTCCACTGACACTTTATGACAAGCCAGAATTTCTCTTCTTCCCACCCCGTGCTTCCTTTGGGACAGTAGATGCTGTACTTTCTGTCACTGGATGAGTTGCTTTTGGTGACTGCAGCAGCATTTTTGCTGGATCATCTTTTTTGGCCAAAGAATTTGCTAAAAATAAACAGCAGTCTTTTACACCAATTGAGTTTGCCACCAGAAAGAGCAGATTGTATCTTATCTAGTGAACATCTTAGAATCACTGATGGATGATCAGTTAGGGAATTCATATACCTGCTAAATTAGCTGTTTTACTACTTATTTCCACATTTTCACTGGTTAAAATGCAGCAGACCATGGTAATTTGTTACAAAACAGGCTGACTCAGACATGTTTTTGTCAGCAGTGTATTATGCAGTATATGACAAAGAGAAAGGGAGTGCAAAGATGGACGCAAATATGGGTTAATGACCTCCTGAGCACCATTAATGACATGTAATAAGGTTGAACCACTCAGCAACAAGCAGACATCCATTCCTGTAAAAAGCAGAACCAGATGATTATGGTATCAGAATATAGTGTCACAATTCGTCCAGGATGAGCTTTTCCTACAAGTGTTTGGCGAAGAAAATATCCTCATATGATCACGTAACATGCTCTCCTGCTGTGATAAACTACTACAGTACTTTGCGGTCCTCTCAACAGGAGGAGTGTAGCCGGCCCCAGGAGGAGGAAGACATCATGGACATACCCCTGGATGACCCGGAGGCCAACAGGGCTGCTGCCAAGATTCAGGCTGGCTTCCGTGGCCACATGACCCGTAAGAAGATGAAGCCGGAGGACAAAGCAGAAGCGGAGGAGGTGAGCAGCACTGGGGATGTGCTCAACGGCAGCCAGGGGGACACAGGTCAGTGGTGTAGGACCAAGGGTTAAGACTAAGTCACATAATGCCATTAAAAAGGGCATTATGGCTAGTGACTGTAAGGATGGTAACAGAGGCTCCCATCAGGAGCTGTTAACAGGAGCAGATGATAAGAGGTAAGTGATGAATAGAATGGGGTGCTTACTTGACTGTATAGTCTTGTGAGACACAAAGCCAAAGAAATGTAATATTTTACAGATGAAAGTCAAGCAAATGTTAGATTTTAGGCATATATAAAGATTTTCTGCATGTTGTCTCAAACGTTTTATAACCGTTTCAACATTTTACAGAAACACAAACTGAGGTACCATTTTATAGGACAAGGAAAAGATTCAATTTAAAATATATACTTAATTACTCCCATTAAACCCTTTCCCTTAATGGGTTATCCCAAGTGTGATTATTAAATACATAAATGAGACAATTTTAATTAACCCATAATGTCGTTTGTGCAAGATAATGATTCCTCTGTTAAAAGGCTTATACAGTCAATTCAGATGTGCTCTTAAATAATTTAAGAGAAAAAAATATTTTGTTATTTTATAATTATTTGTTCAAAGGGTTTTGCTGTGCTGACACCTGCTATTTAAACACAAGCAAATGTTGCATTTAGATTTGTTTTTACGTTTCCGACATTCATGCTGACAACAGCAGTACAAGATAAAATTGATAACCACACACTTACATCACATATTCAACTGGACTAGTTCTTTGAGAAATAAGGGTGGCTTTAGAGTCACAGCTTAGTTTCAACGTTTCCTGTAAGACAAAACAGAATTTTTGGGAGGGACGTGGCTGACCCAAGACATCTACGTCAATGTTTCTGCCTAACCCAGTTGCTGGCTGTCTTGCTTCCTTATGTAGGGGATGTATTTATAGTTCCAGGTGCTTTGGGTATAGTATATGCTTTAGAGGGCTGAGCAGAATTAATGGACCTGTCGAGCTGGAACTGAACATCCCAAGTACCCATTGGGGAAGACCCCTTTTCACAACCAAAGTGGGTTTTTGGGCTCATCAGTTATGTCATCTATCACTGAAAATCATGTTCTCAGTACTAAAAGGTACTAAAGCACTTATATTTTAACAATAGAAATATCCACCTTCCTTGAGAATCATATCTAGCAGCTTAATAAAATGTGTTCTTTAAGTGTTTAATTTTTTATAATAGATCCACCCACAAGTGACCTTACAGTTTGCAAGTGTGTAATGAATCCTTTAACAGCATAGAAAGTGTCATAGAAACAGTTTTTTCCATTCTCTGTGGTGCTTAACTACACCTTCCCTATTTCTGTTTTTAGAGACAGGAGGATCGGGGGCAGTAGAGAGAGACGACACATCTGTGCCAGAGCAGTGACACCCCTGTCCTGACCTGGATGAAGAGAACGAGGGGGAAGCAAGGTAGCGAGAGATGACAGGCATAAGCTGGCTGGGCTGGCTTTCTGGCACACCTTTTTACCCCAGGAGTCATTTTCTTTTTCAACACAAATTAGCAGTAGAAAATGAACAGTTTTGAGGGTGTGTTATGTGAATTTTGTGAACTTTAACACTCCTTCTCTGCTTCTCCAGCAGTCTCATCAGTACGGATGTCTTTGACCCAGAATTTGCAACTCACTGCATGTACTTGTGAAACTTCTGGTAGTGTGCTAGTTTTTAGATGATGATCTGTGAATGTGAAAATGAATGTCCTCTAAATGCTAAACAGGGCTTATTTTGGATGGATCAGTTGATACCATCTGTTCATAAACCTTGTATGCATCAGCATTATACTTTGTGTAATTAGTGGCTTAAGTTATCCGTTAGTTTGCATTGTTTTCCGATGTGCTTGTATCTTGACTATTATTTAACAGTTTGACTTGCTTACTAAATCAATTAAAACATCAAAAGAGAAGTAGCTATGTATGTTCTATTTATTCTACTTAATTCAGATTGCAATTGCCTTGATTATGTTTTCAATCACCTGATAAGTACGTTCTCTTTTCACCTTTTCAAGCATTTTCTATAAATCTGATCTTCCAGAACAATAAGCATGCAGTAATTACACTTTTTTTTTCCAGAAGCATTTGGTACAGCTTTACCTTACGAGACACTGGCTCAGTATGCTCTGTTGTTGTGTTGGTGGGTTTGACTTGTTTGACTAATGTTAAATCAGATGTGTGAAATTCCATTGTCAGAATTTGTGGAGCTTTCATGCTTTAAAACTAACCGAATAGTACATTGCTGTACTTTGCTGTATAGTCATGGCATAACACTAATAAATCCACCTTAAATATATGGTGAAATGTCTGCTCTAAACTTCATTCATTTAAGTTAAGGAACATTTTCCTTTATGACATCTGTCACTTCCATCACTGGCTCTGAATTGGTAAAGACTTTGAGACTACAACATTATGGCTGCCAAAACAGCACATTTGCTAATTGAGACCAGGTTCCATAAAGCTGAAACAGTGTTGTCTCCCATGTGGCTCTCTTACACAAGAAATCTCATGAATAATTCATAACATCAAACTCATATTTCTCATATTTCCCATTTCTTATATTTACAACAGCCACTTAAACTACATAAATTGAGTTCAAACAAATAATATTATTGGATATTATATAGGGCCATTTAATTGTGATATGATTAAACACACTTGCAGAACCGGCATGCATTGAGTATAAAATATTTTCATCTTATCAACAGGCATATTATCATGAACGCCCACACTACAGAGTAATGTGTGTAGCTGTCGAATATTTAGCAATACCTGGCCTACCTTCATTGCAATAAGGCTGTATAAATAACAAAAGAAAAACAAAATCTTTGCTTCATTCGCCCAGGCAGTCTTGTTCGCTTTATGAGAAACAGGCTAGAGCATCTTCAGTCTCCCAGTGCTCCCACTCAGCCCACCCACACACATCTGAGCCATACAGCACACTGCACAAAGTCAAACTGCACATGCATTCTCACACAGGAAAAACAACCCATACTTTAGTATGTAGATAGTATGTACTCAAGTCACCCATTCTCGCAAGCACGCACACACATTCTTTGTTGTGTCACCAGCTGCTGTAGAGATAGGACAACCAACATGAGTCTTTCTCTCGGTGGTTTTACGAAGCCAGAGTGCAAAGCACTTCCTTCTCAGGCTGACATTCCTCCTCCGCTACGCTCTCATAAACATCCTCTATGGGTTTTATATGGACCTATTCTCTCTCTTCTCCTACTCAGTCCCAGAGGAGCTATGGCCACGTTCTCCTGTCTCTTTAATGACTGTGGGTGAACAATCAATATTCTGCAACACCTCCAAACATAGCACAGCACCCACTTGGTGCAGGAGACTGGATTCTGTGTGAAGGAAAAGACAAAAAAGTTCCAGAAAATCGTGTTAGTTAGGATCTTAAAAGATCCTCACGTGAGTCATAAGAGCAGGTTTGTAAAGCACGTGGTTGCCTTAAACATACCAGAAAATATTAGTTCAACCCCCTTGATTTTCGAATGTGTTAAGCTGGGTGTGAACTATTTTAGGAGTAGATCATATAAAAGATGTGCTTGGTTGGTCTGTTCTCCTTCTCAGACAGCTCATCAGTGTAGAAAGATCACTGCGCTCTTCTGGGTGATAATTAGTGATGAATAAGCCAGGACACACAGCAGGGGGCGCAATTATCTGCTTTCCAGTTGTTATGCTTGTGGCCTCCTCATCCATTGAAATACTGTACAGTTCGCTTTTTTTTTAACTAGGTTACACAACTTAAGAGTAATGAGACAGTATAGATTTGTAGATTTTATTGGTACAGCTGCAAAATTAGACTTGATATAATGTCATCAGTTATACTGATCATGTGCATCACATTAAAGTGCATTTGGTCACGTCTGTTACAGTCAGACAGGATGGCATCGGTCTTTTGGTCTCTCATGACAATGGTTTCTCTCATAACACGTAGGCCCTGCATGTGCCCCATCTCTCTGACTCTACAGACTGAAAAGTTTCTTCCTTCATTTGAAGGAATGTTAGAAGATGAGAGGAAGATGGGGGTGCTGCTTTTAGGGAGGGCAGAGGTTGAGGGGAAAGGTTCAGCTTTGATGCCCCACTACACAGTCTTGGGAGAGTGGTGGTGAACAGCAGCTGTTCTCACAGCTTTCTATCAACCATGCTTCCTCCTCTGCATAAAGCCTCCCTTTGTTGTCAACCAAAATGTTCTAAAAACTCATAACAATAGAAGTGGGTGAGATGACTTACAAGACAAGTGACTCATTAGTGCAAACAGACTGATGTACCTTATGTGGATTTGACGGATGGCATTATGTTTGATATGATGACAAGTGACAGGTCCAGCTTGCAAGTTATTAGTACAATATGACGGATTGGCAGTGAGGAGAAAGATCTAATCCATATAACTCCTTAATTCAAAACTTTCCTGTCAGAATTCCTCTCATCCTGTAGAAGTAAAGCACCTTTTGTTTTTCTTTAGCTTTACTTTCACCTTTTGGCCCATGTTTTGCACTATTTTTTTGTTTTTTTCACATGAAATACAAAAAGAACAAAAGTGTAACCACAACTTTATTATCAAAACATGGTCAACACTACTCTTGGCAGCTCTGCTTCCTATCCTGGCCTCATTCTTCTGATTTATCCAACAGTCCATCATGTTGCTGTCTTCATGTACCTTCTGTGCCACCTAGAGGACACATAAAGCACAGAAGTGTTCTATTTATTTTTTGCCTCTTATTTTTATTTATTTATTTTTACATTATTTGTTGTACAGGTCTTAGACAGATAAAGCACCACAGATCATGCACCTGTCAGATACTGTAGCAACAAAATGCTTCGAGGATGTATGTGTTTGTGTGTTGGTCAGCTGAAAGGTTGTTTGCCAAGCAGCAAATTGTCAGTTTATTGTGTGGCTCCAGTCCAGAGAGCTTGCACAATATAACAAAAGTGGGCCACAGAGGGGGGAAGTGACTTGTTTTTCAAACTCAAACATTCAGAGCTTGAGTGGGCTCTCCTTAGAGCTACAGTTCTGACTGAAGTACAGTAGTTATTCCTCATGGGAATTCTTGCGAAGTAGCTCAGCTCAGTGGTGAATTCAACAATGTAACGGTTTACTGAGATAAAAAAATAAATACAAAACTTTTTTACACAAAGTTTTATGAAAAGTAGATACTTAATATGAAAAAAACACTTCAAGAAGCAAACATTGTACTGTGTGTGTGGAGTGGGTGTCCCTGTCTTACATGAACACACACACACACACACACACACACACACACACACACACAGTTGGCTGTGTCTGGGGTGCTGTGATGAGTGTGGGGCTCAGTTTGACCAGGCAGAGGCCAGTATTGCAGGCAACCAGTGGAGAGAGTGTTGATCTACAGAGACGTGCCCAGGGTGGATAAACCATGCTCACCAAGTGGGAGAAAGACTCTGCCCAGGACACAAGATGAAAGTGGAGAGGAAGACCTCCTCTGCAGGCGACGGTTTTACAGACATTCCTTCACTAGTGACGCTCTTTGGTCTCCTCCTTCTTCTTTTCACAGGTAAGGGAAACCTTTGCTGGCTGCACAGATATTAGACAATAAAGAACTGCTCAGTGAATTCTGTGTTTCACACGACGACCAAACAAGTGGATTTTTCTTAAATTGTGAAACTCTGACAGAGCAAAGCCAGCACTGACTGGGCCTATTATCAGTCATTTCCATTTCAATTAACATGTTTTTATAATCACTCTTTTCGGTTTTGCTTTGCCTCTTTATTTGTATGGTTTGTCACGTAAAAAAAAAACAGATCCAAATTTGTAGTTCTTTTAAAAGTAAAATTAATCCAGTTATTTAGTCTCAGATTTCTTCTTCTTTTTTGGGTTCCACAGGCTGGTGGTAGGTTGGGCCCCCATTATGTTCAAAGAAACCTGGAGTGGCTATTGTAGGTGTGTAAGAAAGGGGCATATGGGTTAAGAGTGACCATATTAAGGTTTGTGAAGAGCCACACTATATGTCAGAGGAGGCTTTTTGTCCGTGGGAACCTCTAGACGAGTTAATTTGATGGAAAATTTGATGTCAAAAGTTTACAAAGCAGTAATTTTGGCTTAAAAATGTGTGATTTGATTTCATGGCGGTGATTTGATTTCATGGCGGTACCAAGATCCCAGTTTACACAGGCAGGCCAGTTTTGGTAGAATCACTGGAGCCTGTGTCTATCTCCAACTTCACCAATGACAAAGACTTTCTCTCTCCCTCTCTCTCCCTCTCTCTCTCTCTCTCTCTCTAACCCTCTATCACTCTTTTCACGGGAGGAAACTAGTTCCAACAATCATGCCCTTTGTCTTATTGCCTTGGCAACCCCCGTCAGGCGGACCAAATGGTTACCATGGTAACGAGGCGATGCCCTGCTAACTGCCTCACTGCAAAGAATAGTGAACAGTGCAGAGTCTCTCTCACTCCGTCTCCCCCCTCTCCTTCTCCCTCACTCCCCCCTCTCTCTCCTGCGCTGATCTTTCTATCACTGAGGCCTAACAGTAGGATGCTTCCATGTGTCCAGCTACAGCTGAGTTATAGGAACCTCCACTGTGAACATAATAGCTATGCTGTGTTTGGTTTCCAAGACAGGGCTCCTCTATAAAGGAAGAAATGAGACTCACACTGTAAAACCTTATTCCTGTGTGCCTGTGGGAGGTGGCAGAAAACTGAGGAACACAAATCAAAATTAGTGCATTACTTGTTCCCTACAAGGGGTCATAAGGAATTCCTGGGTGGAGGGGGGCTTCTGAGAACTA